>VACF01002539.1:0-105309 GCA_006891605.1 Pleurozium schreberi | reverse complement strand
AATTCGATCAACGGAAGGGACGGAGTGTACGCACTCTGTCACTCTGTCTGCACTGACTCTGCAGGTGTCTGAGAACCTCCCTCCTTGCAGCAATCTACCGTACCGAGGGACTCAGTGGAGATGATCGGATTTCATGGGCTCGGAAGCCCAAACGGCCATTACTTTTGGTACTTAGTTTTGCTCATGTCCAGTATTTCCAAAATTCAATCCTGAACATTGAGATTTTAAATCTCGAACATCGAAAGGACACTGACGTTTGGTGTATGATGGATGATAGAGAATCTTTCTAAAATGCAACTATTCATCCTCGGAATTTGGTGTGGAAAGGGGAGATCTTCTACAACAGTTTGACTTCCAATGAGTGCTTTTGGATTTTTGAATTTTCATGGTGTCAAAATGGATGATTTCACGGTCACCAAGGGTCGTCTTTCAAGAAGTAAAGCTTGTGATTAAAAATGAGTGCTTTTGGATGTTTTGGAACCGGTGCTTTTCATGGTCGTGTCAAAATGGATGATTTCACAATCACCAAGGGTTGTCTTTCAAGAATTAAAGCTTGTGATTAAAAATGAGTGCATCAGTAACGACTGATGAACTTTGAATCAATTTTTTGAAATCCAACCATGAATTGCCAGAGCAAGGATTATGGTAAAGTTGCCTATGACAGGCCCAATGGGTGGCAATTCATGACAAGCCAAATTATACTAGTGGTATACATTCCAGTTCTGAAATGTGCACCTCTAGAATAACACGGCTTGTGATGGCTAACTCCCATTTGTCCCTGTGATGGGCTAGCTTCCTTATGGCCTTGTGATGGGCTTGGTTACATTATAGAAATCAGCCTGGATTTAAACCATAAACCTTGTTGAGGCCATTTGGTTGATGAATGAGAGAGCATCTTTTTGTGTAGGACAAATTAAAGTGCAATTATTCATCCTCGAAATTAAGGGTGGAAAGGAAAGATCTGCTAGAATAGTTTGGCTTCCAATGCGTGATTTTGGATTTTTGTAAACCAATGATTCCCACGGGTTCAAATTTGATGATATTCACAATTTCGGGCCCGTCATATAAGGGTTAAGAAGCTCTACCTAGGGGTACAGTAGAGTTGATTTTTTGAGCTTTAATTCATTCACACAAAGGTTTGAGTAAACATTTGATATGTGATTCTTCCTTTTGCATTGACTGAAATCTTTTCACCACTGTAGTGAAAGTAATGAAGTACACAAAACCTAGAAGAGAGGATATGTGAGTTTTGTAATGAAAAATCAGTTTACACTGCAAAGAGTTGGTTTAAGATGACGTCTTGAAAGACGACAAGGTCAAATAAGGTGCCAGACCCATTTTCGACCACTTAAGCAATCAAGCTTATCTAGAGCATGGGTATGTTGGGTCACTTGAGTGAAAAGATTTCCCCATGTACGGAAATAGATTTTAGAAGGATCCATAGTTTTTTGCAATTTTATTTTCCAAAACAAAATTACCATGAATTTCTTAGGTAATGATTCTGTGTGTTCCATATTGGCCATATAGGTCATTATATTTCCAACCAAAGACTAGTTGCAAAAATCAAGAGTCATGCAGCCAATTTCAATTTGCCATTTGTAAGCCACAATAACTAATAATTTACTCATTTGTACATGCACAAAAATAGAACCCCTAAAATTGCTAAAATGGAGGGGGTGATCCAAAAGGGGTAGGCTATAATAGTTTGAATGTAAGAGAAGTAACTATCCACTGAAAAGAGGCAACCACAAGCTTCACCCCAAAAACCTGCCATTTGAAAATTTAATCACCCCCTCCCCCCCCAAAATGAGAACTAGATACGGTTACGGATATGGATATGGATACATGTATGGCATAGATACTATACATATATACATACAAATATGATATATACCTATGCATACGCAGATATGGGACATAACCCATATTGTTTGCACTCACATTCAACAATTTAAATTATAAGAAGAGGGGGGTGGCCGGCCACGACTGAAAAAAAATCATGGAAGGCTAATACATTAAATGGGGCTCTTTTGGGTGCATAGTGTGGGACAGCTGCATTGAAATGCACCTGTCCCACACTATGCACCCAAAAGAGCCCACCACACTATGCTATAAGACAAGTGTGCTACAATCAATGATGGTGTAGCAAGAATAGAAGATATTCCAAAATATCAGTGATAAGAAGGTCAAATGAACTCCTAATGGACTAGGTGTGTCTTTCTCAAAAAGTATCTAAGACTCCCACTTCTTAGTGCAACTTTGTAGAGGAGGCATTATCCAACCTTGAAAATTGAACCACTAGATAGGTAGTTATGTCCAACAATTTCAGTATAGTTAGATTCAAATTAATGGAGAAGTGAAAGTTGATTATTCAACTTTGGAAATGGATACCACTTTAGGTGATTATGATAGTTACTTGCATGCCAATCTTCAAAGATAATAGAGGTGTTTGACATTCTAACATTTCCAAAAGCATCTTGCACCGGGAGGATGTCCTCCCCCAAGCAACTACATTTGCAAGATTTCAATTGTTTTAGGAGAATTCATGTTTTGGAAAAATCAAAATACAAATGGTCATCAAAAAACTATGTTGACCTAAATCAAATCAAAAGTAAACATGAATAAAAAAACTATAAAATTTTCATGAACTTACATTAGAATTTGTACTAGTAGTTCAAAAATTGTTCAAAAATAGTCATTTTTAGTGCATTTAGCCAAATAACTTTTGATCCAGGCATATGATTGGAAGAAAACCTAAAGTTTTACAAATCTTACACGCATCATTCTATCAATGGTAAAAATTCCAACTTTTATTAGTTCAAAAATGATTTTGTGTGAACAAACCTACATTAGCTTTTGAGAAGTTCCAAATAAGCTTCTTGTCCTTTCGGGGTTAAAAAGGTTTGAGCATACAAGGGAAGCAACCCATTTCTGATCAAATAAGCAATTATGCATATTTGGAGCACAAGTTTTTTGAATGTGAAATTTTTCCCATGTATAGCAATAGAGTTTGGAAGGATTGCATTTTTTTTTCCAAAATCTTATTACATAAAACAAAATTACTTTTAATTTTTTAGTGGAAGATTTTTTTTTACCTATGTTGGTGACATAGACCTTTCTATTTCTGACCAAAGGCTAATAGCAAAATCGACCCAAGGGCTTATTGCAATATTGAGAGCCTTGCAACAAATCATAAGGAGCCACAACTACTCTCGGGCTCGGCCATAACTTCGTGGAAAGACAATAGTCTACAGATTGGAAATGGAGGGGTGATCGGAAATGGATTGCCTTCCTTACATGTAAAATAGGCAACCTCAAAGCGCCACAAAATGGTACTGTATGTAGTTACTATTATAAGGCTGGTCAGATTTCATATTGTCTTGTTGGCAAGTGAAAGGGCAGTTCCATTGCACCAAAGAATGCAACATTTGGATACAATATGCAAAAGTTATGAAGGATCAAAGTTTGATTCTAAAAGCGTTTCTTCCACATGGGTATGTAAGTGAATTTGGAGATGTACGGAGTGTGAAGATGGCGCTCTTAGTTTAGTGGTGCTTTTGGGTTACCTACCTTAGTGACATCATCCTCAAAGTGGAAGACCTAAAATGGAGAATAGACCTCACTTTCTAGGTCCATAAGTCCATGAAATTTAGGTAGAAATTTAGGTAGTTGAACTACTATCCCAACAAGTGGTTCTTTGGTGATGGCCTGCATACTGAAGTTCTTCTTTCTTTTTTCCACTTGCAAAGTTGCAAACTAAGGCTCTAAGGTGTGAAGATTTTTATTTTATTTTTTATTATAACAGATGAACCGACTAAGCTTATGGTGTAAAGATGGATGATGTCCCCAGTGGGTGGGTGAGTTCAATAATGCATGCAGTCGGTATTGGAGGATATTTAATCCGAGTCAATTCCAGAGAAAAATGAAGTCTGGGGGCGCCATTTATTTCAGTCTCCAGCCAGTGCCTCAGCTAAGCTACTGGAAGAGTTTCTCAATGGGGACTGTACGTTCTTCGGCTCTTGGCACCCAACTTTCCCATGCATGTAAGGTAGGTAACCCAGAAGCGCCACTAAACTAAAAGCGCCATCTTCACATTCTGTACATCTCCAAATTCAGTTATGTACCTATGTGGAAGAAATGTTTTTAGGATCAAACTTTGGTCCTTCATAACTTTTGCATAGTCATTTGTATCCAAATGTTGCATTCTTTGGTGCATTGGAACTTCCTTTCACTTGCCAACATGACAATATGAAAATTGACCAGCCTTATAATAGTAACTAGGCACAGTATCAATTTGTGGCGCTTTGAGGATGCCTACCTTAACTTATGGAAGACTCTAACTTATGTGTTGGGGATGGGTCTAGTACAACTTTTGACTTCCAAAATTCATAATAATTTAATCAATTCAAAGCAGAAAATTACCAAAAATTTGCAATCCCCATGATTTCTATCTTTCTTCAAAGTAGCAAATTTACATTGCCTCCTACTACTCCACATCATGCACAAAATGCTTAAGGGATTGGTAATGGGTGCTTCTACCATGCTGCTACTACGTTACTGCCATTGATTATGCTAATAGTGTGACTCGGTGATACTGGATGTTTATACAATTGCCACCAATTTTGACGTAAACTATATGGTTGGTTGGTACTGATATTGGCTGACACTCATGAGATGTACGTTAGATGGAAGCATGGCCACATTTCCACCCATTTTTTGGATGCAACTTCAAATAAAAACCATTGGTAATACGTTAGTAATTTGAAGGAAGAAAATGCTAGAAATTAACCAATAGCCTACTTTAACGGTGATAATTTTCTTAGTAAAAGCCACCTCAATGAAAATATAATAGGAGCATTCAAAACCAAGAATGTACCTAATGGCGTGAGTATCTAGACGGTGTAGCTATTTTAGAACTTAAATCTAGGTCGACTACATACAAGTTATCATTTGTTGACTGGAATGATACGCTTTCTATAAAACGACCTACATTTAGGTTCTAAATCATGGTACAAGTTATGGATTTGCAATGCTCCTACCTTTAAAAGCAAGCAAGCAAAGAGAAGAGTTCTAGAATGGCTGGTGGATGAGAGCATGTGGGAATTTTCTCATGAATGTTGAAATGGTCACAAGTGGAGGTGGAGTTCACAACACTCACTGACCCCAGTTTTGACTTCCAATTGTGACCCAACTTAACTTAAGCTTTACTGCCACCGGAGGGAATAAAAACACCCATTCAAAGTTTGGTATTATTGTATGCAGTGAAATCAATAATAATTTTCATGGAATTTTGCAACACATGGCCATCGAACTTGCATTTGCCACCATGACATTGAATTTATCATCGTTTCCAAAAGGAATGAGTTTTTATAACAACATGAAACGCATTTCTAGGGCAACAAATTTAATGGTTCTCTCAATATTAATGGCAAGAAATATGATTGAATATTTAATCATAGCTAAATTTGATGAATATTGTATGTTACACCAAAGTGTCAAATTAAAACCTAGATGGGCCTGAAAGCTGTTTGCGGCCGTATAGTATGTTACAAATACAATGGTATTTTATCAGAAAAACATTCACCAAATAGACCAAATACTTTTCAAGACAAAGCAAATTGATGATCATGATAGTATATAAATAAAAATGTATTACAATTCATATGCTAAATCCCAATTGGAGAGTTATAATGCTAAATACAAGTCGTATAGAGAATCCCCAAGGGTTCTTGTAGGGTAGAGCCATGCTTGTTTATTGTGATCAACATTTTACTCCTAGCGTTGTTTTGGAAAGAAGAGTGTTTTTTCAAGTCTTTTGATTCTATGGTCTATGAACTTGTTTAGCCCATATTTTGTTTGTGAATGAGGGAGCATCTTTCTATGTAGGACAAAAGTGCAACTATTCATCTTTGGAATTAGGGAATGAAAAGGAAGATCTTCTACACTAGTTTGACTTCCAATGCATGCTTTTGGATTTTCTTAAACCAAAGATTTCCACCATATCAAAATTGATGATTTCCACACTAATGAGTTTGTCATTTAAGGGTTAAGCTCCAACTTTAACCTTTAAATGTCGGAGAATATGTTTTCACCAAAAATGCTCCAAAACTGCCATTTCTAGTACAAGTACCAAATAATAGAAAAAAAAAACAAAAACATTTATGATTATACATAATTTTAGGATCTTGTATTATGCTAGCTTGAGAAGATGTGAAAAAAATTTCAAAAATTTTCACCATATAAATTGCAAGATATTAGTGTTTGAATTTTTTGGCCCACTTCACAAGATCACATATGCATGGCAAAATGACCATGTTGTTGCTTCTTTGAATTCATTCTTCAAAGCAAGTTGGCTACATGCTTAAAAAACTTTTCAAACTATTTGGAATTGTACAACATATAGGAAAAAAAATAATAAGCTAAAATAAGTTTAAAATGATTTAAAATATTGGAATGTTAATAATTTATTTATGCAATTAAAAAATGCCAATCCCAATGGTTGTAATGTTGTAATAAACAATCTACACCAAATGCTTTTATTTTACTTTATTTCAATTTTTAAAATTGATTAAATAAAGGAATTAAATAAAGAACTTCAAAGTTTATTGTAGAGTAGATAATCTATAACTACTCGCAAACTAAAACTCCACATAGCTTTCATCTCATTAATCAAAATTGAATGATTTAGAGCTTTCCATCTAAGTATAAATCTAGTAAATCCAACTTCAATTTTTTTTAACCCCTAAAGTCCCAGTGTCCCCTTGGGGGACAAAATGGATTTTGAGTAGGCCACTATAGTCTCAATATTTATCATGATTTTTTGAAACTTTTTGTGAAGATAGAAAAACACATTAGGTTTGCTCGAATATGATTTTCATTTCAATCGATAATCAAGAGCAAAAGTTATGGCACAAAAAGTCTTTTTTTTAGGTGCAACACGCAAAAAACATTTCATACAAAAAAATTTAAAAAGATTAAAAAAAACAATGTATTGTATATTGTAATTTTGTACACATGGGGAGCTTCGATTCATTCCATTTGGATATGTTACATGAAAGTTATGGACAATCTTATTTTTTGGGCAATTAGAGCATCTTCTAGAAAAAATAACTTACCTATCTCATTTCTAAGAGCATTTTTCACAATTTTTCAAAAAAAATTGTTTGACAGGATTAAGTTTGCTTGTTGGAACAATCTTACCATTAAGATTATTGTGTTTCAATCCCATCCTAGAGCTATTAACGATTTTTTTTCTTTTTTTCAATCTTGAGCCTACTTCAACTTAACAATTTAAAAAAAAAATGAAGATCAAGTGTTTTGTTTTTTTAAATTTTTATCCTAGAATCTCGACCAACCCAACCACATTAATTTTGGGAGCTATAGAACAAGGGATACAAAGATTGCACAACGGAAACATCTGCAAGATTCAAAGGTGCAAATTAGAGGTCTTTTACTAGTAACTATCACCTTCACTGTAGAGGTCATTTACTGAGCAATTCAAGATTCTTTCGACAGTGCGCTCCATTTTTTATGACCTTCACAAGCTTCAAGATTAAAGGGTATCAGTACCACGTTTGAATGGGAAGTTCCAAACGAAGTTCTGACCCCTGACAAGCCAAGGATGTGGCAAACGAAAGATCCTCAAAGTTCTGGATTACCTCAATATCTAGTCGCCAAGGTCAAAACGGGATTTTGAACTTCCCATTTATCCTGACTCTGGCACCACCTGTTAATCCAAGGCCACTTTGCTTTCAAGAAATTCAATGCCGTATGCCAACGTAACTTAAATATCCACTTGAGATCACATGCTAGTTTATTTGCAGAGAAAAGTTTAGCTTACAGGTGGCAGTCCTGCATCATGCCTGTCACAAGAAACGATTGCTCCTAAGACCACCGGGAATAAACTAACAACGCCACAAGGGCCTAGACATGAGTGCTACCCTTCAAAGCAGAATGCATGCCTACGTAGCCACATAAACTCTTAGAAGGAGGAACTCATCAAACAATTTAGTTCCAAATTTTGTGGAAGAGCTTCCAATGAAGATCGCAAAATGCATGAATTGGAGCACATAACTAGACATCGACACATGAAACAGCGACAGCCTTTTTATAGGGGTGAGAGATCAGGTGCATTTGGGGGAGCACGGAGGAGATTCAAGCGAAGAGCCATTTCATAAAGAGCAATGGCAGCCAAGACTTTGGAGTCCGGGGAAATGCGCCAAAGTGTGTTGTATGGTACTACGTGCACTTTGATAAGCTCCCCGCGGTCCCTTAGGCCAGTCTCTTGTCCTTGTAATGAATCAATCACCTGATTACACATTCAAAACGAAAAGTCAGGATAGATCATCAAATTTACGAGTACATTTGTTTAATGATCATCAAGGCATACCGCAATGCCAAAAAGACTATCAGATTGTACCAATTAGTCCACTTCTTTCAATGAAAGGGTCATCATATTTTTAATGGTTCACATGACATACTCCAGGAAGAGGACCAAAATTGCTCCCATTCTTGATCACCTAAACTATTACAGCAGTAAGCTCTTGGTGATTCCAACAAGAGCTGATGCACTGTCACAAAACAGAGCAAATTTATACTCGCATGGAATAAAGCATAGCACGAAAACCCACCTCTTTCTTCACATGGCTTCTGTATAGGAATAGCGTGATTTCTTCATCGCTGCCACCCTGCTCCACACCACAAGCGTACATGGTAATTATTAACTGTCATCAGCAAATACAATCATGAGGTGTCCTGAAGTGGATTGTCCATGGAATCACGACAGTCGCCAATAATCAATTCCACGAACAAGTCACTGAGTTAATTCATGTCGAGGATTATAGCTCAAACTCCCTCATGATGAGATGTATAGAACAGCAAGAATTGGAAATTTCTTAGAGGACTCCCCTACTAGATTCACGGAGTTATTAATAGTATGTTAACGGTAATATAATAAAATCTACATCGATATTAAGATAATGTTAATTTAATTTCAAGTTAATGTTGAAGAAAAATGTTAACTTTGTGGTTTCCAATGTAATATCAAGTTTGTGTTGAGCATGTGCTAACTTAATAGTTGCCATTGTAACATCAAGTAAATGCCAATGACGCCAACATCACGGTAACAGTAAGTCGCCGTTTGCATAACACCAACACTAACTTCACTAAAACTCAACATGAGGACTACATGAATCTAATGCCTACTTATGAACATCAGGAACTTTGACAATCTAAAGGAGAAGGTATTTTGTGAGAGGCTATCTTCTGCACGTGCGCTCTGCTGTCCGGGTGCACTAGGATCTGCAGGAGTTGTGATTGGCYATGGAAATTGGCAGRCCTACACAACTCCAATTCAAAGGGTAGTATATGCTCTGCTTACCCGCGCAGAGCATACCCGCAACTGCAAACCCCTTTGTCATGAAGAATTTAGACGAAATTTCTCCTCGAACAAAATTGTTTTTAGCATGTACACAGTGGCATAATAAGAGCTMCAAGATGTACCAAACCAGAAATAAACATCAACCATCATAATACAACAGCAAGAAACTAGATACTTACAGGTGACGGAAACATCTTTCGGCCTGTTGACTCATCCAAAAGAGCAGTGAGGTCGACCAAATCTGAAGTCATTATATGGATACCAGTTTCTTCCTCTACCTGTCAATTCATTTCTGCTAAGATTAAATCGATTCTGATTTACTTGAAAACTGTAACCCCAAAATCAATGTATCAATAAYAAMAATAGTATCCACTGTTCAACCAAATCATTCAGTTAATTGGAATTCAAGCATTCGTATGTAGTCTGATGACGATGATAGATGAGTACCTCGCGAGCGGCAGTTCCAACAAATTCACCAGCATCGTCATCTAGCATACCAGCAGGAAGCTCCATGATCGTTCTCCCCACAGGGACGCGAGCCTGCATGTAAATTGGAGCTCCTCATACTCTAGTCTTATCATATTTCGAAACTCCAAGAAATAATCCCGCATTCAATATCTAGTGTGTAAGTGCGTCTGCGTAAAAGGAACAGTCTATGTGGTGAAGAAGAACCTCGTCGTACCTGTTCAGTGAGAACTGCATACTTGTCTCCGTCGCATTCCAACAATATCAAGATCCCTACAGCACCACCGCGAGCAAACACTATGCCTGGCAGCTGAAACCATAAGAAATCTAGGATTCAGATCGAAGTTGAGTAAAAATGCGTGCATTGCTTTAACCGTAAGGACCAAGAAGTCACAGACGACCAACTACTATGGTTTATCGCTTCTTTGACAAAATCCATTAAACCCAAAGGCTACTTCCATATCTACAGAACTTAGAGTCGATCATTAAGGAAGTTTCAATGAAGATAACAAAATGTATCAATAGAAAGAAGAAATCACGTCCTGCATTATTTCAGATTTTAAGGATAGAAATATAGTTTGATAGTTTGTATAATCTCCAAAGAGCTACCAAAGTGGACATTCTATTTTAAGCTTGGGACGCAGGGGAGCTGGGTACCATTAGCACGACCATGTTTGCACACTTTGATGAAAACTGAAAATTGCAAAGACATCCAGTAAAGCTTYTGATTCAAACCTTCGCACCGGTTTTGTCGTCGACAACCTCTGCCTTGAACTTTACAAAGCCAACTCGACGCCCAAAAAAGTCCACAGACTGGATTCCACAAGCCCACCTCTTTGGTGTTAGATGGAAGGACAAATTTTGTAACAGGTCAAAGACAAAGAGCAACAGCAAATGAGCATACAAAGATGGGAGGCAGGAGAAACTGAGAGTTGAAAATCTAGAATATATCAAAGGATCAACTACTTTATCCACACCTGATTATAAATTTTTAACTGCTAAAAAACATTCAACGACGGGTTGATAGAGTTCTGACCTGGATAAGGATGCGGTTGAGAGAACAACGAGCCCCCCCACTACCTCCCAAAGAAAGAATGCCGGATGATCCCTTCATGCTATCCAGCCACCGTTGGAAAGGCACTGATTCAATCGCTTTCCTGCATAAATGGTTGTGCGGATTGACAATCCCATTTCAACACGAACCCATTTTAGCAGATACCTTCAGTCATAATCGAAATGATCTTGACACAAATGTTCAATCGTATATTGAAAAAATATAACCGAAATGCAGTACCACTTCACATCTCTACTGCAGTGTGAAAAAGCAAGACAGGCAACACATCAATAACGAAGCATACGAGAACAGTAATGCACCTGATATCAGTGTCCGAAACTCCAGAAACTCCCACTACTTCCACGGCCTTCCCCGCAACATCGATTTGCACATGTCCACTAGCATCGTTCTCGGACACTCCCTTGTGAGCCATGCTTGTGAAAACTGCCCGCGAACCAGAAAAATCTTGGCGACTAATCCAACAAATGCTGTTCGATGCCGATGTTGCGCCGCTAGTGTTACAAAGCACCGCAAGTGCCTGCTTCCATATAAACTTCCAAAATTAAAGGCAGTTGACAACGATAAAACATTCAAAAAGGAATCAAGCCGTTCCCGCATGTTCCTCAACCCCGATCAACGAAATTTCGACCATCAAACAAATCGAAAGAACAGCACACAGGAAAAGCAAATGACGCAGAGCTCATGCCTGAATTAGCAGCCCCTGCTGCCTCGCCAGTTGCAATAAACCCTGCAAAACCCTAATGTAGTCGGAAATTAGAATTCTATCCCACTCGGACTTAAAAAATTCGGAATGGTTGCAGCACTAACCACTACTGTATCAAGACTTGTGGAGCATTTAGGGTTTTCTAAGAATTTCGAAGTCATGTTTCTAGTTGCTGTAAGTTATGCATTTGAATAGATTTTGTGGTCTATTCCCACACTAGGAATGCATGCATCTACTAGAGGGAATTTAAAAAAAAATTCTTTTATTTCCTCTACATGCGTGCGAACAAGGCTCCCTTGCGTGTGCACTTCTGAACATTCAAGATGGTTTTAAGATCATTCTTTTGGTGAAATATCTACATCATATAGTTCTCCCAAATTAAAAAATTTTAGTTTCTTTAAAAATTCTTATCCTATTTATTACAAAACACCTATTTTCATGAAATTTTGCGCTTTTCTAGTTCTCCTATTTAGAGAATTTTCCTATGCTTTTCCTTCATAAGGTAACTTCTTCGTAAAGGTGTATACATTAAATATATTTTTCACATTTTTAAAAAAATGTTTTTCTAATTTTACAGTATTCTTGAAAAAAAACATGAGTATTGTGCTAAACGCTACAAAAAACGCACGGTGTTTTGTGCAATTACCCACATACATGATGTAAGGATTTTGCAATTAATTTTTGTAATCATAGTCTCATCCTCTCCCAGGAATCCTAGCCTTAGTTAATCTCTAAAAGCCCAAGGGGCTTGGACGAAACACAAATGTGTTATAAAATATAAGTTCTATAATTTTTTGGTTTTTATCAAAGAAGATAATGTAAAGCACAAAAAGTAGAAAATATCCGTTCAGTCAAAATTATAAAAGTATTTTTGTAGATTCTCTTCAAATAAATTTTAAGGATATAATTTGAAGTTTTTTGGAATGACAACAATGGATGCCTTAGAATGCACATTTGATTTTTTGGAATGAATAGAAGAGAAGGTTACATTCAATCATCTAATCAAATTGAATTGTATTTCTAAACAGAGGTGTACTTTCCATTCTCTTGAAAAAAGAGGATCAAACTCAAATTTGTACTATTTGAGGTGTCCAATTGAATTCATAACCAAGGGGTTTAAATGACTTCATGATTAATTCTATTGCCTCTTTTTGATATTTTTTTGCTAGTTAAAATAATGAAATGTACACTTTGCAAATCACAAAGTAGTGTATTTTGACAAGCTTTGGTCCTTTCATAATCTAATTTGTAGCTATAATATGATTTTTTTTAATGAATTCAACTATTGAAATATTATCTATGAAGTCTAGTTACTACTTTAATTTAATTTGGAGTTTAAAAAATCCTTGAAATTGATTTGCATGGCAATATTTTTCTTTGTACAATACTCAGAAGAATTGTTACAAACACTTTGTTCTACTATTCAATGAATTTTGCATAATATACAAGATAATTGATATTTTTTGCCTTGCATAATGAACATTCAATTTCATAGGCAATTCCAATCAAGCGTACTAAATTTGGTTTTCATAGAAGCAAAAATCTATGTTTGGTGAATTATTTTATTAAATATTCATGGTTTTAGTTGAAAAACATTGGTGCTTAATTTTTTAGTTTGATTGCATAGGGATGTAGGAAACATCCATACAAACATCTTTCGTATTAAAAAACACCCCATTAAGTAACAAAAATATGATTTATAAAGAATTGAATATGAGGTTTTATATGACCAAATTTTGTAAATTGATATCTCTATATTTTAACTAGATTTTGGATAGATTAGCCTTCAAGGTAGTTATTATGTGAGCGTGTGAGTATGAGCTGTGAGCTTGTGAGCATACAATTTTTTTATGGATTTCATCTAAAAAATTTGATCAAAATTTATTATTTTTAGAAAATTTTAGTACTTATTACCATGGACCTATTATTGTGGTTCCCTCAATAAACTTGATGTGCTTCTTATTGGACTTTGCTAGACTTTAAGGAAAAAAATTGGTGATTAATTGGAATTTGTTTGAAATCAAATGAGGTTGTTGCATTGAAATTTAGATTTTGATGATCACTTCCCTTTTATTGCTTGGGACCTCTCGGCGCCGAGAAGAGCCCTTAGCCACAGACAGACCGAAAAATAAAATAAAAAATATCACTTTGAAATCACTTTGTTTTATTCAATTGTCCAAATTGATACCTGTTCAAAAACCTTTAAACGTTTCAATTTCAAAGAATGAGGTGAAAATTACAAGGAGTTTTATTTTGCGGGCAATAATGGATTTTTTTGAAAAAACATATATCATGGTAGTTTTCACCTCCTTGTAAATTTCACCTCATTATGTAAATACTACAATATTTTGCGGACATATATCATTTTGTTTTAACTCTTTTAAAAAAAAATTCAAATAAAAACAAAACATAGGAGATATGTTGCTTACTAGGACACTCTTACCATGTAGTCAAAAGTCATGAAAATTGTTGGGCCTTAAAGCTACTCTTTGGACACATGTTGTGTGAAAATTTCAAAGAAAAAAATTATAAACTCCATTTGTAGTGAGGTACCCAAAATCGCTATGTTGCCCAAAAACGCAGTTTGGTCCTTTAGGGGTTAAACCCTAAATGATCAAGGCCTTTATTGAGCTTCTTGAAATTCACTTTTGACAAGTTCTAAGATTGATGCAAAGATGTAGACTAATATTATAACCATATTATAACCATGGAATCTTTTATTTGAAGACTCCAAGTTGGAGTTGTAAAAAAAAAACAAGAACAATTGAACACTCAGATGTTAAGATACTACAAGTTTGTTGAATGCAAGGAATTATGGAATTTTTATAGATTTTAAAAATTGTCTGCATCTTCCAATACAAAAATGAGGAGGTTCATGTTGAAAATTGGTGCTACAAGCATTACACCTATGTGGTGTTTATCATACTTCCTTGAAATCAATCAATTTCCTACCTTAATCAACCCCATCAAATTGTACAAGAGTTTGATACGTGAGTGCTCATTAATTTTTTATAAAAGTTATTCACAATTTTGTTTCTTCTTTCATCCAGTATCTCTCTCCACTATAATGTTTTTTACTAATGAATATGAAAGCTTTTTTGATTAAATTATTTTTTCATGCATTTTCAACCTATTTTCTAACATATTGGCTAAACCACACAAATTCTACATGTATGGATTTTTTAGAAAATGTTGAAAGACAAAATTTAACTTTTAGTAAAGGTAGAAAAAATATTTTTTGAAATTTTTAGCACATTGCACTTACAATTGATGGGAATTTCTACTCCAAATTTTAGGAAGATGTACTTAAATAAGTTAACCAAAGGATCTTATGATTGAGGTTGTTAAAAAATTAACATAGATGAAGATCTTAACTTTTCTTAGAATATAAGTATTTTAAATCAACTTTGGGCGTCAAAACATTGTAGTATTTTACGGAGAAAGTAAAATAAAGTAAAATAAACACTTCTGAAACTAGAGACATGTTTTTTACTAGCTAAGCCAAGAAAAGCCCTTCACTATACGCCACTACAATAATTCTGAATTGTTTGGAAAAAGGGTAAAAAAGGTTGAATGTATAGTACATGTATCATTCACCTAGATACAAACTAAAAACAATTTGGAACTCATGCTTCTTTCACAGTAATACTTTGATGTAAGTCACAATCTTAATTTGTAGAGATGTATAATCAAGGTGTTATCCTATCTAATGATTGGATTGAATAATACTAGAAAACATATTTTTCTAAAATTAAAAATGTAGAAGTAAATCAAATGGTTGACCAAGCCAAAATTGCATTGACTATACTTCAAAAACGAAAACTAGATTTGCATAAGTGAGGTCATAGATTGAAAGAACACAAAAATTTCAAAAAATCAACATGTCAAGAATTTCATGTCAAATCCATTTCAACAAACTTTACTCAGAAAAAATCTTAATATTTTAACTTGTAATCAAACTTAGAAGGAAGTTTAAGATTTCTGTTTCAAAATTTATAAAAAAATAGTGGTTATAGCATTGGTGAACCTAACCATACAGATGGAATCTCAAACTCAAAAAATATTGGTTGTAGCATTGGTGAACCTAACCATACGGATGGAATCTCAAACTCAAAATTATGTGTATATCAATTCCAAAATATTCTTTCAAATAGTACTTTATAATGGTTTTTCTCAAATTGTCAATCCTGGAAAAGACTCTGTACATTAAGGGTTAAACCCTTTGAAAATTTGAACACAATTTCTGAAATCAGTGGTAAGAAAATAACAAAAACACAATCAGGGCATCACTTTTATAAAAATACACATCTCAATATCATCTGCAACGACTATGCACCCCTTCACGTAGAGAGGTATGTCGAAAAATGAAAGACACAAAGCATTCAGAATAGGATTTTTCATGCTTCAGAAATGCAATGCTCATCCCTAATTGTTGGAATTAACAAAGAAGAGATTACRATCTCATGCGAAAGCGCCCAACTACTACAAATAATGGCAAACAAATCATCAGAGAGTGCAAAAATTAGAATACAGAGCCAATAATAACAAAMGTAAGATAGTGTACCGAACTAATCATCATTTTTAACAAGGAAATCCCTCACTTCAGGGTATACTTCGCTCTTAGCCTGCATAATTCCATGCTACACGGGGTTAGGATGTGACACCGGTAGACTTGAAGCCCAAAGACTACGTTAAAACCAAATCCTGTATACACAATTGGACATTACAATAAATTAATTGAACAAACTTCTTGGGAGCAAATTCCAGCATCAGATATCGCAGATGACCAACTACCTCAGGCTACCTCAATTTAAAGGATATCATTATATGGACGCAAGAAAATAAACTGCAAATGTTMGCAGATGAGAAAAAGAATGACATACCGTCCGACCACATAGAAGATCATAATGAGAATAGTGCCTTTCTTCATCTCCAAACTCCTTGTAAGTCGCCCCATTTGGAAACACCTTTGCGGTATCTATGAGCATCACCAAATCACTTTTCAGAAACAAGGCAATTCAATTTAGGGGCTCAAAATAGTGAATACTAAAATTAAGACACTCTTGAAACCCATTTGGAAATACCTTTGTGGTATCTACTAGCATCACCAAATCAGTTTTCAGAACCAAGGCAATTCAATTGAGGGGCTCAAAATACTGAATACTAAAATTAAGACACACTTGAAAACCCTTCTAGACATAGTGAATGTAAATTCTGGCAGTCTCACCGATAACAGCAGCATAGAATCTCTAGTTTGACTGAATATTCATACCGCTGCGGGCACATCCTCCTCGAGGTAGTTGTCAAAGTCCCAGTCGTACTTTGAGACAAGCTCAAGTACGTCCTGGACACTGCCAACTGTTGAATTCACCCTTCCCTGCAAAAGGCAGTCGATCATTGAGCATGCAAGCATCAATAGTGCCACAAAAGTAGTCAGGTAAGGTGAATTAAAGGTGAATTATAATTTCTCTCAGAGCTAGATGATCACCTGCAAGTTCGACACAGTTGGTGAAACGGACCGTTGCCCTATCTCAAGCAGATTTTCTACACTTTTTGTTGCACTGGATAGTTGTGCTGTTACAGCTGCACTCGTTCTCTTCCCATCTAGGAAACTCTTCAAGGATTCTTGAAACCCTCCAATACGCGTGTTTAAGTACCCTCGCTCAAAGAGGGATATTACCTGCAACAACCAGGCACAAAAGACAATTATGATTCTTGTCCTGRGATCCAAGAMACAARAATGTATTTTCCTAAACCAARKTAGACTGGAATCCACACTCTTCCTSAAAYAAAGAYTGCAAAAGTYGAAGCATTCAATGCAGATYAGCGAAACCTTCAACRTGGGACCGACCAAACTACTCTAAGCTGCAGTCCTAAGAGCTAATATCATGCATGACTAAGGGTTCCGTATACTCCACAAGTAGTTATTCCAGGACGAGTAAGACATGAACGTTACAGAGACATGAATGCAGATCAAGGAACAAGAAATACCTTACTGACATACTTGTGTGAAAGCAGATAAGACTGATTCACCCGCACTAGACGCTTATATCTTTCTATCATTCTATTCGCCACCCTAGTCAGCAATGAACTCTCCGGATCCTCTTTCATTAACTCCCTCTCTTTCCTCTCCTTAMGAGCTACTTCGGCTTTTCCAGCWGCATCTTCARCCCTCGGTCCAACATTCTTGTCAGTAACAGGCGGTCTCTCATACCCCAGGGAAGATGAAACACTTGAACCATTTGAACTGGAATCATCTAAACCATTTGACTGAGCACTTGGACTTGCTGTCAATGGCCCGTCACTCTTCTCCACATGCTTCTCTTCAATGTGTTTTTCCATGTGTGGAGCAGCTTTAGAAGCCCCTTCAATAGCTGCCCCTACAACAGTGTCTTGAACCCCTGCACCCAGTGCTCCATCAGCTCCCCCTAACTCGACAGCAGTGGGCTCACCCTCTCGCTTGCTCAACCCTGCACCCCGGACCTCCAAAATCCATGTATCAAACCCTGCATCTGCTAAATACCGCGCCAACGAGACCTGTGTAAGAAAAACACCATGCCTTACCACCAATCCATTTTCCTTGAATACAAATCCCTAAAGTTGCTACAAAACCCATTGGAAAGAAAAGAATAACTCTACTGAGAAATGAAGGCACGTGTACTATGCCATTCGACACTTAATTGAGTTGGTTTAGGTCAGGCTTTTCTATATGGAAGAAGACTTACATTCGGAGCGAGATCAAAGCAATAGGCGTTCGTTGCAATGCCAGAGAGCATCAGTACGGGATGTTTTCGTTTGGTAGCCTGCAATAAGGCAGAGGATACTAAAACCATTAGGGCTTATCCCGTTCCATTGACTGACCCCTGTTACCAACAGCGACTCATCTTTTCAAACCAACACTTGATTGACCTTCAATTAGCAAGTTAGGTGCAAGCAGAACTTAGCTGAATGTGCGGTTGCGGTTTTAGGGTTTAAGGTTTAGGCTTGTCTACCATCCTTTCAATTGTGGTCAGAAACCTCCCACTTCGAATAATTGCATGCGGAATCATTCAAAATTGATTGACAAAAATTGGATACATCACGAACTTGGTTCAAATTGACTTCTTCTACTGGAAGTTTAGGGTTCTCACATTCTTRGCTGGGAGGTAGCGCCAAAGCGCCAGGCGCCAGGCCGTCCCGGGCACGGGCACGTAGTGCAGTTCATCGGCCGTGCACATGTCAGGCTTCACAGGTGAGTCGTTCTCGCCCTTCTCCTCAGCCAACCCCACCTCCTTGTCCTTCTCCATAGCCTCACCAAGCTCTTCCGGCTTCTCCGTCTCTTGCAAGCTCGCAAACGGGCGTCCCGTGGTCCATCTACGGCGCTCAACATTCCTCCACGATGGACCACAGACGCTACCAGTCCTCGGCAATCCTGTTCGAATGCTCACTGTGGCTCCTTTCACAGGCGCAAGCATTCTGGCCAACTGAGGAGCTCGCAATGGAGGGACCGCTCGCAGACATGGATGCAGAATTCGAGAGCTCGGAAATGCTGGCAAGCGATGCATATCTCTTCCTACTCGTCTTCAAGTAAACCAAAAAAAACAAAGGTTCAAAAACAAAAACTACTCTCGAAGGTTCAAAGAATTTGATTAATTCAAAAAAATATCTCGAAGACACCAATTGCTCCCTCAATGTGTGAACTCCATGGTTCGTCGTCCCCACACAAGAACTCAATACTGTACTAAATAAGATCGATTAAATTCCAAAAAACCGTCCTCGATCATCTGGAGAGCATTGCAGCTGAAGACTGCGACGGAGGGCAGGGAGAGAGCTACAGTAGCTTAAATCGAGAAACTCTGTCAGAAATCTGAAAAAATAATCTCAAATTCTTGCCAATTTCTGCAGGCAAGCTAGACTGATTCAGAGAGCGAATTCTGTTTCATTTTTTGAGGAGTCTAGAGAAATTAAGTTGCGCGCGCATGAATTTCTGCGATGGCGGACACCAAAGAGATTATTCGAAGCCCGAGTGGTTGATTCCATTTGATGAGAAACGACGCTGTTCGACGTGGTCTGTTCTGCCACCTGGGCAGGATAGAGCGGTGCCAAGTGGCAGGTTTGGAGATCATTCCCGTGTGCTGCCTAACAGCATCCCCACGGCAAGGCGCCAATGGGCCTCAACATAGCCAATGGTGGGGCCATGTCTAAGAAATCGCCCCATGACACGCACGCCAAGCAAAACTGATGATTGGCCACCTCAAAAAGTGAAGAGGACACGGGCAATTAGTGAGTCTTGAGCACGGCTTGCCAAGCAATTTAAAAGTCCTTTTGACCTTATGATTATCAAAGATTTTCTAAAAGTTGAAAAGATTCTTCTCAAAATAATAAAATGATAACTAGAACTGGATATTTGACCACTTGACGAGTCTCCGTGCGGGGCCATGCCTCTTCAAGAAAAATGTTTCCTTGAACAAGGAACGTCAAAAAACAAATATTCCTTGTTTGGTGCCTTTGTGCAATCGTGACAATGTTGTAAAGGCTAGAGAGGATTGATTCTCTTATTGCTCCTTTTTTTTTTATCCATGAAAAAATCACTAGATTTTTTTATTTCCCACATATGCTGAAGTTAGCAAATTTTGAATTCATTTTTGCAATTAGAGGCCCCACATTAGCTAAGGGGATTGAGATATACAAAATTGACATGGCACAAACGAGGGGGTGATTTTTACATTTACCTTATGACGTGACAATAAGGGGGTCAATCCTCCCTAACACTCCGCGTTAGGTACTCTAGTTAAGCTAAATAGTCTACTTTATAACCACCCAAATTTGTAATTTGAATAAGTTATCAAGTTGATGGCCAGGGTGAATTAATCCCCTTACTCGGTCCCTCGTAAAAATGCTGAATTTTTTTGTATTCCAAGCATGATAAAATTTGCAAATTTTGAATTCATATTTGCAATCAGAGGCCCCACATTAGAGAGTAGGAGTATACAAGGTAAATTAATCGAGCACAAAATAGAGAGATTTTTTTATATTTGCATCTCTCAAATGACTTGTAGGGGCCAAGCGAGGAGGTCAATTCACCCCGATCGTGTTGATTATTGCCTATATTTTTTATCAAAAAAATTAGTTGAATTGAATGAAATGTAAGTGGAATTATAATCAATCTTATAAGAATTGGAATTGGTATGAGTTTTCAAACCAAAAATATAAAACAGGTGGTAGGTGGGATCATGATCATCTTTAAAAGGTTCCAAATCAATGAGCTACCTATTAATTTCATTTAATGAATGTTTTAAAAGTATAAGTTGAACATTCTAAAAGCACCTTTTTTATGGGTTGAAATTATAATTTATTCTAGTAAGTATTTATTCATAAGTAAACCCACCTAAGCCAATATTAATTGAACCACATGTTTATCAACCTTAAACCATTTGTAAATAAATGTGTACATGAAGTAATTCTCTAACAATGACACCCAATTATTTGTCCAAAGTACATGACTTATACACTCTACATAAATAAGTGGGAGACGGTTATAAATGGGAGGGGCCTATACATGATGCAATCAAATGATTGATGGCATTGGGTTGGTTGACTATAGAGCATTTGCACTATTTGATTGAATGGAAACCCCTTTGCCACACAATGTAGAGCTCGTCCTTGAAAATCTCCCCATTGCAATAGACGCCGTCTTCAAAAATGGTCACCATACTTGTTTGAATATGTTATAGCTTTTAAAGCATTTTTGCCAAAATAGTAAGTAATATCCATTAATGCCAAAGTCCAAAGAAACATTGGATGTCCAAATATCATGCACAGATATGGCAAGACAAGGTAGCAACYTCTTTGCAATTGGAGCCTCAAAGAATCGAGTTGAGCCTATAAAAAGACTTTTGGAGTCAAGTGGAACAACAACCATTGCAAGTCAAAAGCCCGTATAGTGGATATCTAAAGAATGACACCATTATGCATGATTTTTAATAAATGAGATTTGGACCACAAGCAATGTCTTACTTGACCTATCCCTTGAAAAGATACAAATTGGTCTTATTTTTGCAATTTCACCCCCACCCCACTTTTTTGGAAAAATCCAAAGCGATTGATGCACTTAAGAAACTTCATTCTTCCTTCTCATGCCATTGATATGAATTGCAAAAAAAACTAAAACTAAATGAGATGTGAGTATTGAAGGAGGCCAAACAAAAGAGAGAAGCCCGGGGAGATCACTTGCGATTTTTAGAAAACTACATGAGTTAAAAAATAGGGTCCATTTAATTCAAAGGGGGAAAATTTTATATAATTTTTAGAGCTACTATAGGGTCTATGAAATGCTACATACTCTAATATATATAAAATAGGGTATGTAAAAATATCATATAGTAGGAATATTTATTATTAAGTTAGCCTTGACAAATAGGAGTTGTACAAAAAATTTATAGTATAGTGAGTATAAATGTAGACAAATAATTTTGTGCGGAGGATAAAATGTGCACAATCCAAGAAATGTTGGGGATTTTCTCTATCAATTTGTCACTTTTGTTAGATAATTTCAGCTTGTCTATGAAAGTGTCAATATTCCAACAATGTAAGGGCATCTAAGAATCTATTGTTCTAAGAAAAAAACGTTGATTTGTAAATCTACAATGAACACTACAAGAAAATAAAGGTATAAATGACTTGTCCACAATGACTGCAACAACAACAATGATTTTAAAATGATTACAAAATGACTAGTTTACAATCATTGTTGTTGGTGAAGTCATTGTGAACAAGTCATTTATACCTCTGTTTTCTTGTAGTGGAAGGATGTATGACAAAGGATTGTCTTCCTATAAAGATCCATTAAATAAATGTTTTAGGTTTGGAGATACCTTCACTCCTATGGGGCATAGGGTTAGTGAGGACTTTGGACTAGCTATCTCATTGTATTATTGGTGTTGTATTTCAGTACAAGGTGAATAGGACTTGCTTTGGTTGTTAGATTGATGACATTTTTTTGGTTTACTTGGCTAAAGTGAGCAGACACTCAATGATACTGCGGACAAATGTTCACTCTTGCGTGTGCTCACAACACCTGGCCTTGTAGAAGTTGCCCAATCTGATTCTCAGGATGTACAGGGGAATGTACACTTACAGAATTTTTCATCAGAGAGGGTGTACTGGACCATTTGGAATGAGTTTATGATTGTAACTGGGTGTCCATGCAGTGCTGGCTTCCGACGGAGGAYTGTATGTGCGAAGCCTTGGTGGGGGGATCTTTATGGCAGCATGTCCGTCTTTGGGTCTACATGCACCCTAAGGTATGGATTAAACTTTTTCCTAGCTGCTTCTGGATTATCCTCGGTTTGTGATGGCAAGTATTATTTTACATAACATTTCAGAGCATTGTTGACCACACACCCTTTTCTCTGTACTTGGAACTACACTTGCCTACATTATTTTGTTCAGTACCAACACTTTCGTTCTTGAACTTATAATGTAAGAGAATATGTGCCGAAAAAAAATACCTCAGGCATCTTGGTTGCCCCAATTTATTCTAGAATTAGCAGGTAGGCCCAGTGTGTAAGCAACTCCATTCAAGAATGTTAAGAATGTATTTTCTGAGGTCCTTGAATCATTTTCTGAACTATTTTGCATTTTGACAGGACTTTCTGCGGAAGAACAACACGGKCAAGCTGTTGTGGCAAACCCTCGGAAACCAGGTCCAATTGTGTGTTTGCGGTATTCAACTACACGAAGATGTCATGTGGAATGCCCTCCAACAGGCAGGTTCGATTCTCCTTTTTACATATGGCGCAATACCATCAATGTGCCCACTTGCTTTGGATGAAGTTTTGTGTTACCTCTTCTTTTGTAACTAGGAAAGTTTCTTGAAGTTCAGCTGTCAATTTGGGGTTGTTGAGTTGTACTAAGTCATGGRCTAATCTACCATATCTGTAGGGAGGGACCATGTGTGGTGTGTTTACCCGTCTAAAAACGAGCTTGAGATCACCGTGAGCAAATTAAGTTCACCCSAAGGCTACAACGAAGAGGCTCACGAAAAGAGTGAGGCGAGTTACTGATGTCACTGATGTTTCCACTCAGCAATTTCCAGTTTTGTCCTTTTCTRSTCATCCTATGTTCTTTCTTTCTAATTCTCCTTTTTCTTGACTCCCAGTTAAAACCGCTTAACTTTGTCATGATCGATGGTACATGGAGCAACTCTAGAGCTATGGTCAGCCGCCTCCAGGTATGTTCTGAATCCCTGTTGCATATGCTATCTGAAGCTCAAGATCTTCGTCTTTGGCATTAAATTTCTTTGGATCAATTTTTTGGAGACCATTTGGACTTRCCTCTTGCAAAGTTATCTCCATCAAAGTAATGAAGTTGTTAATGGTAAGTTCATGATCATCTTGTTGAACATTAGATGGATATGAAATTAATGTCAAGCAATAGTTGGTGTAACGCTAATTTGGTAGTCTCCAATGTRACATCAAGTTATTGCCAATGACACTAACACAACATTAAGGTATGTGCACCCGTAATTCATCAGTGCCCAACGTGCAACACCYGCATTTGGACCAAAATGCGACACAAAGACCTAGATATTGATGACAGAAGATACTAATATCACAGCCTATTAGAGCCTAATGTCAATTGTGGGTACACCTTCAAACAGTACTTCCATTGAAATTTCGTAACTTATTCCTACAGTGTCCAAATAATGCATAACTCATGATCTTGGAATCCTCTATCACTTGCCAATAAGATCCAATATAAATAATATAGTTGCTCTTAGTGTCAATTGTGGGTGCACTTACCTTTACCTTAACATTGAGTTGTCAAGCGTTACACCATCATAAACTTATCAAATGAGGTCTCCATGAATTTGATGCCTCTTAACTTACCGAGGTCAATCTAATGAGGAAATATATTCGTCAATCTAATGAAAATGAGTGGAACTTTTTGCAGGAACGAGCATCCACTGTCTGGGAAGGGAGCGGAATGCCATGTTTATCGCTRTCTCCTGATGAATTTTCCTCCATTCACGGTCTTCGGTGAGCGCCAACACACTGCTGTGCCCTTTTTGCAATGAGAATGTCATTCATTAGGTTGGTCACCAGGTTTGCTGCAGCAGGGTCTTTTGGTATATGTATTTCCTTTTAATTCCACGAGAGCCAGTGTTGATGTTTTTCAGGGGCGGGGCTGAGTCATTGGTTTGTATTTATAAAGGAAGCTTAGATACATAGTGAGATACGTAGTGATCATAATGAGAGTATGATTCTTGCTTGCAGGCCTCAGCCTTCAATGGAAAAGACCTGCACTGCTGCAGCCGCAGGACAACTCCTGCGAGAGCTGAACCAAAGGGCTCCCTTTGCAGGACATGGTTTGGATYTGACTGCCGACACTATTGACGAGGCTGTGGATTGTCTCTCTGAAGCTCTAGTTGGGAGAAGACGCCGGGTGGGGCGCCCTGTTACCCGATCTCGGAGACAYGATTACCAGAGTAACTGACATTCATTGAGCTTTGATTTCTCTCATTCTTCGTGTCACTTCGACATGTGAGTTACGTCATTTGTTTACTCATTTAAGAATTCACTCATGTTAACCACCAAGCGCTCAAACTAAAGATAGGGAGATCGATTTTTACAAAAYTGATACTTAATAGTTGTTACTCCTTCAAAGGATCCATCTCCTTGGATTCATGTGGAGCATTCTTTCTGCCCATTGATATATCGCCTTGATCTTCCTTTCTCATGGAATATTAATTCGATGATGTGTACTTTTCAAACCAATGATTTTTTTTATTTTTTTATTTTTATTAGTGTATGTTATAAGGTAACTACACCTTGTTGTATCTTGCCTCTAGTGTTAACCTCTTGAATATAGGAGAGCTATCATGGGTTGTGTTTTGATCATTATATTTGAGAATCCRTGGTTTATGCGTTGAGTGTCCAATAGATACATGTTTAGAGAAAATGGATGCTTCTTTCAATTTGTAACAAGATTCAAGGAAGGTTGAGATACTTCAATAAAAAAAAATCATGCATAGTCACAACCAAAAATTTGATTACAAATTTTGATTACTTTTGCAAGGAGCCTACTTTGTCCCCCCAGGCAGGGTCATCAGAGAGGGTTGGGTTACATAACATGTTCACTTTTGTATTTTCAAATAGAAACTTTAAATTTCTATGGAAATGTACCACTGTGCTTCAAGTGGTAGTGTTATTTGTTTCCATGCTTCTAGGGGTTTGAAGTCTTTATTTGCCTGTAGATTTACCATTAGGGCTACAGTTTATGAGCCGTTTTATGAAGGTTGAAACCTGGCCATGTCATGTGCACTCACGGTGTTGTTCTTGCATTTCTCTTTACAAATTCACTTTACAGCTKTGGTCTCATAAAAATTAGATAACCATTCCCTCGGCGTTTGGATGGCACTTGCATTGTACTGTACACTCGATCCTCTTAGTTTATGGTCTTGGATTGGGGCACAAAAAGGCTTCTAAATGTAGTCTCACATGTGCTCAGAACTTGACATGTGGATGCTGTCAATCAAATGCGTATAAAACACGATATATTTTTCGGATACACAGGGAATGTGCACTCATTCATACCAATTTCCTTGCAGTCCACTGGATCACTCTGCAAGTATGTCAACGTCATTGACCAGGGTGGAAGTCCAGGCTACCGTTTCTCACGAGACTGCATCCGCAAATGGAAACAAATGGGCACAAGTCTTCATAAGTTTGCTATCATGCGTCCTACTCCCCTTTTCTTCTCACTCACCCTGAGATGTTCGACCTGGCAATATTTCAAGGAAGTCAGCAAACCTGAAATAGATCACTTAATTGTATGCTAAAGCCGCAAGTACGTTGTCACCACTTCCACAGATCTCGAAAAATGTAAGTGACAAAATAAGCTCCCTGTGGTGACATGTGATAACACAAACTGCTTTTGCAGCAAACTAAAATTTCACTAATCGTGCAAATCAAGCCAGTATCATTCTATCTTCACCTGAAAATGAAAGTCTAGATATATCTGTAAGGAGAGTTAGATATTCTTACATATGGGTCAAGATGCTMCACAWGRGTCATGCTTSATTCCACTTGCCAGTCAGCTAGATTCACGGTCGCTTAATTTCTTTGCAGCATCCCACTCGTCTTGCACTTGCTCTGCTTTCTCAAGCCGCATGACTCTCTTATAAGCACCGATCAAAATGCCATACGTAACATCGTCTGGCACAAACCCCTTTCGCTTCATCTCCGCAAACACTTTCTCCATCTCCTCAAAATTCTGTGCCCTCTGATACGCATCAATAGCCGCGTTGTAAACCGCGGTGTTCACTGCATCACACTGGTGCGCTTCTACCAACAGCTTGTCCACAAGGTGCCAGCGCCCGTGTTGTCCATAAACATTCAAGACAGCACAAAACGTGCCTCGGTTGGGTCTCACGTCCATTCCTTGAACAACTCTTTCCATTTCCTCGATCATGCCTGCCTTCCCATACGCCTCCACAAGCGTGTTATACGTCACAACAGTCATGGGGAAACCATACCTCACCATGTACCCAATCACGCTCTCCATCTTTGCAAACAACCCAGCCGTCCCATACGCTGCTATAAGAATATTCAGCGTCACCACATCAGGCTTCAACCCTTGTCCAAGCAAACCCTCATAAGCATGCTCCATATGCGAGATTTTGTTRYGAAGYCCAAAGACGCGGATCAACGTGTTCCACGTAACGGTATCCGGGGACACTCCATTCGTTTCCATCATTGTAAGCACACGCTCAATTTCCCGAAACAACCCTCCTTGGCCATATCCAAAAATGAGAGTATTGTAAGTCACAATAGACGGCTTCACCCCCTCCACGACCATCTCATGAAAGATCCTCTTCGCTTGATCGTAAAGCTCTGCCTCGCAACATCCCTTGATCATGGCAGTGTAAGTGTACTTGTCAGGAACACATCCCTCGTAGAGCCGCATCGACTCAAACGTTTGCACTGCTTTTCTAAAGTAGTTCGTTTTGGTGTATACCGTGAGGACTGTGGTGAAGATTGCAGTCGAGGGTCGGACATTATCCTCTAGCATGAAGGTGAAGAGACGAGAAGCTTCTTCGGGTTGCCGGGCGGTTGCCAAGAGGTTRAAGAGCTTCAGGTAAGTGGAAGCTTGACCGACGTACCAGGGTTGYGAACGCACAAGCTCGAAGATGCGGAGGGCGGGCAGCCATTGGTTTTGCCGAATGCGCTCGTGGAGAGAGATGAGTAATGGACGTGACGGGAAGCTCCGAGCGTGCCTGTCTCGCGATCGCCGCTTCGTGGCTTCCAGTGAGCGCTCGATTCGCTGCGCTCCAGAATAGGAAGCTCGCCTCTGTGTGTCCGGATCTGGAGTGTCGTCCACTGCACAACGAATGAAGCTCACTCTCCAAGCCTTCCGTGGCCATGACTTGCTCTTGAGCGCAAAACGACTTGAAATTACACTCGCCGACTGAAAGAAACACAGCTCTGTACACGAACTTAAACTACTGTAAGGAGTGGAGCTGAGACTCGGAGATGACATGAGGTGCAAATCAGAGACTAACTTACGGGAATCARCCTCTACTCGCAGGAACTGCAAGAATGCCACTCGGGGTTCAGGAATTCGCTACTCATATCCTCATTGCCATGGACAGCAGCGTCTCCACTCATGAAGAAGATCATTGCAACAAATGAATCGAGGGGAAGGATGCTATGGGAGAGCTCCAAGCCCTAAAAGTACAGCAACGCCGTCACGTGGACCATATCCTCAAGCAGCCAGGTGGAGATGGACAATAAACCTCGCCGAGTAATCATTTCCAATAAGTTAATTTGGAAGTGAGTGGATCTGTGGGCCCTTTGGTCGTTGTATCAGGGTTTAGGGTTTAGGAGAGGTTTATCTTATCTTCTTATGCTGGAAGGGACTTGCATGAAGCGCGAGCTGTTGTGCGTTGTGAGAGGGGGAGGTTCTCACAGCCATGGCGCTTGGGCATGTGTCACCCCTGCTTTCCTCACACTGCACTCTCCCCTCCCCCTCCGCATCCCTCAGATTCTCACAATCCTGCTTAGTGCGCAATTCTTTTCATTTGCAGARCAGATATCGCAATTTTGGTAGCAATGGGAGTTTCGGGGGGAGCTCCAATGGGAGTTTCATGGGAGTGATTAGGTCCGGTCTAGGGTTTGGTTTGCGTGGAGATTTGCGGTGTTGTGCACGGCGGAGGGATGAAGACACGCAGGAGTTCGACGATTACATCGACCCCGCCAAGACGGAGCCGATGGAAGCCATCGACCCGGACGAGGAGGAGATGTCGAAGTTTGATCGCGTGGTGCGCGAGGCCGAGCGCGTGCGCAAGTCGCAAGAAGAGGAGTACAAGCGCACGAAGCCCATTTTCATGCGCGCCATCGGCCTGGGCGACCAAGTCGACATCAACGAGGACGAAACTCCAGACTCCGACGACACGTTCGATTTAGTTAATGAAGCTGTGGCGAGCAAGAGAATGAGCAACAAAAAGACACCGCCGAAAGCCAAGACCACCATAACTCCAATGCAAGAAGTCGAAGAAGAACTGGATCCCACTGACGACGCCGTTCCATTGCTGGACGAAGACGACGAAGAGGATGAGGACGAAGGGTTTATCGACTTCAAGGACGGCACGTTYGGTGGCTTGGCCTTCGACGACGACGTCGATGGTGAAGACGACAATGAGGACGTTGTTGCAGAACCTACTTACAGAATGACGCTCGGCGAGCTTCTGGACGAAGCCCGAGTGACGCCCATTTCTATCGAGGGCGATCTCGACGTGGAAATCACGGGCATCCAGCACGATTCGCGTCACGTGATCCCGGGCGACTTGTTTGTTTGCGTCAAGGGACTCAAATCGGACGGACACGAATTTGCAAACCAAGCGATTGAGAAAGGCGCCATCGCCATCATCTCCTCCTCGGAAGTTCCGCCCACGKAGGGGTTGGTCGCGGCTGTTGTTGTGGAGGATACCAAAGTCCTCCTCTCAGCCCTTGCAGGTAATCAATCAACCTCTGCAGTGTGGTTGTACTATAAATGTACTATCTGCATCACTTTTAAGCATTTTAGCCATTATGATCTTGTGATTTTGGGGAGATGTATTGGAGAGATCACATTGGGTGCAATTCAGTCGAATTTGTTGGGATCAAATTTATATCACTGGATGTGAACTTGTAATTCAGTTTTTTGAAGTGGGTAGTTGTAGACTTCTGTAAGTGCCAGTGGACAACCCGATTTCTATTCATTGATGAGAGCCCAATAGACATTTAGCCGAAGTCATGCTTTAACACTTGGAGTGTGAGTATTGGCAGATGTATTGTGCAGTTGAGAGATCTTTGGGTAGAAGAGTCAAATCCTTTAAGATTAAATCTTTTATCACTGTAGAAATTCGTATGCAGTTATTCAAAGTGGGAGGGTATTGAAGGGATAGCAGACAATTCCATTTCCATTGAAGATCGGAGGCCRTAGACATTGATATTATCAGACAAGGAATGCTTATACCGCACGTCTAACCGATTACATGAATAAATTAGGGCTCCTGTGGGTGACAAGGGCCAGTGTAGGGTATTGAATCAGGTCCCGTACTGTTTTTAATATTTTCTACCTAGTTGGAGTCTGGGTTGATTTTTCCGAGTATTTGATATGCGGCATTTGCTGTAGGTGCGTTTTACGGGCATCCTTCCAAGAGCCTAGCGGTTGTAGGCATCACAGGAACAAACGGAAAGACCACAACTTCGTACTTGATCCGAAGCATGTATGAAGCGATGGGGTCGCAAGTCGGCCTTTTAGGAACGATAAATTACTACATCAACAGCAAGAAGAAGCTTGAGGCTTCGCATACCACCCCTGAAGCTGTGCACTTGCAGAAGCTCATGGCCAGTATGGTGCATCATGGCACCGATGTGTGCATTATGGAGGTCTCATCGCACGCCATGGCACTGGAGAGATGCAAGGAAGTCGATTTTGACGTGGCGGTGTTTACTAATCTTACTCGTGATCATATGGACTTTCATAAGACTGAGGAGGAGTACAGAGCGGCCAAAGGGAAGCTCTTTGCGAAGATGGTGGATCCTGAGCGGCACCGTAAGATTGTGAATATTGATGACCCTCATGCGCCTTACTTCGTAGCGCAAGGGAATCCGGATGTCCCTGTTGTCACGTTTGGAATGGAAAACAAGAGTGCCGAYGTGTATCCTCTGGAGGTCCAGCTTTCGCTTTTTGAGTCGGAGCTTCTGGTGCGAACTCCCAGGGGGAATGTGGAAATCTCCTCCGGGCTGCTGGGACGGCATAATGTGTACAATATTCTTGCTGCTGTTGCAGTTGGTGAGTGGCTTTTCTCGAGACTAAATTCTGTTTTGAAGTGTTGTCCACTAGATATCCTGAGACTACAAGCTTAGGATCACTTCTGGATGCAGAGGTCGAAGCAACAAGCAACATGAAATTCGTCACCTTCATTGGTGCAAAAATCGTTTTTTATTAGTTTTGTGCAATGTCAACTTTCCACTCTTCCCAATTAACAAGAGAGAGAGCACTAAGAGGTGGTTCTTTCATGGCTCCTATTTGGCATGCTTGAGATAACAGGGCTCAAGCTATCTCTTTGAGATGGACGGAACACTTGTTACCTCAATGTCGTAAGGTATCCTAAATGAAATGGAATATATTAAGCTTATTATCTAACCCCTAGTGGCACTTATGTTACTTCCATTTTTAAGCTTGTCATTCAAGCTTGAACTTCAAACGCTGCCATCTAATGTGGCTCTTTGTGCGACACCACATACTTGTTCGTGTTTGCACTTGATTTTGGGGTCAGATCAGGAGCCYTGAGAGGTGAAACAACCATGACCCGTGGAAATGTTTGTGAAGGTATTGCTGTGGAGGCCCCTTTAGAGGACATTGTCCGGGGCATTGAGGAAGTGGATGCTGTGCCCGGAAGATGTGAACTGATTGACGAAGAACAAGCGTTTGCKGTGATTGTGGATTACGCACATTCACCTGATGCTCTTTCCCGATTGTTGGATACAGTCCGAGAGTGTGGGCCAAGGAGGATTATCACAGGTACGGTTTTTTTCTCAGGCAAATGAGTACAATGGTTCAGAAAAGAAGTCAAAAAAGTATTTTGATGTATGATTCACATGCTGAGCACCTCCAAAGCCATGCTGGTTAAGCAATTGTAAGTGACCATTCAGCGTTACGTGTGTACTACGCAGYGTTGGTCAGGAAGTTCTTCAATGTTTGAGCGTGTGATTCATGTGATCTGCGAAATTTAGCAACTTTGACGCCAAACATGAGAATCCAATAGACATATTCGATGGTTATGTCAAAAGTTACCTGTGTTCATAAATAAGTCCTGTTCAATCTAAATTGTCCAACCAATTGTGTGACCTTGATTGAATCAGCAGGCTTTCGCAAGCCATTTTTTGGTCGTTTTCCCCCTTTTACAATCTTCCTTGATTTTTTGGTCTGCAGTGGTCGGATGCGGGGGTGACCGAGATAAAGGCAAGCGGCCTATGATGGCTAAGATTGCCACAGACAAGAGCGACATATGTATCTTAACATCTGACAACCCTAGAACTGAAGAGCCATGTTAGTATTCTCCCACCCTCTTTCTTTACTTCCATGGAATGATCGTCCAAGTTATTTTACCTGATGCGTTSATTTTTATCTTATTTTGATTAGTCTGGTTCTTAGTTTCTCATGTGAGCTTCAATGTCTGTGCAGTGGACATTTTAGACGATATGTTAGCTGGCGTGGGGTGGTCGATGGAGGAGTATTGCAAATGGGGAGAGGAGGATTACTACCCGCCTCTTCCGAACGGCCACCGATTGTTTGTGTATGACATTCGTACCATAGCAGTCCGAGCCGGTGTGGCCATGGGAGAAGAAGGTGATGCAGTGGTATGTGACATATCCCTTTCTTGACCCTTAAAGTACTCCTCTACGGTTGGGGTACTGCAGTTAGCTTATTCTTTCAAGTGCACAAATTTTTTTAGTTAAACCCTAAAAGCCCAAGGCCATTTAATTGGGTTGAAAGACATCATTCCTTTGTAGTGTTATAGAGCTAAATGTCACTAAGGTTTAGGAATCTCAACTATATGATCTTGAAGTGTACATGTTGTAGATGGCATGAATCAAATTTGGAATCATTTGGCCACACAGGTTGCAAGATTATAATGTTTTAGTATTGATAAAGGATGCTGAATTTTTTTCAAAAACACGTTTGGAAGTGAATTTTGATTTCTAAAACCTACCCAAATGAAAAAAATAGAGAGAACATTGCATGTGTTCATTGCAACCTAAATAAAATTAGCCACAAGAAATATTTTGTGACCAACTCAGAATAACCTTAAAAAGAACATGACATTCAAAGAGGACAATTGTTTTGGGATGGAGGGAGCAATCAACATGGCATTCTTATGCAACTTTGATCAATCATGTCAAATTACACTTTTTACCAAAATGCCATTCATAACCAAAAAGAATTTATTTTAAAACTGTTAAGTACGATGTTTAGTTAAAACAAAATTAGTGAAGACTTTTTAAAATGTGATTGTGCAAAGATATCAATGAATGCAGATATCCAATTATAAGAATTTGTAAAAATAAATCAATGTTTATCCTATACAAACACTTTTATCCCTAATTCATGCAAATTTAACTTCTAAAGTGTGTCTTGTGTCATTGCCACAATCTAAATATAAGTAGAAATGATTTTTTAATTTTTAATTCATGATAACTTCAAAATTTAATAACTTTCTCACCATGAGACAATTAGAATGCCATAGTCCAGGAGATCTCACCACAGTCCAGGAGATCTCAACATAAAAAACAAACAAACAAACAAACAAACAATCTAATAAGGTATGGAACAATTCAAAGCTTTTTATCCTTTGTAGTAGTGCCAATAATCAAAATATAGTTAAAACAAAGAGCAAAAGACTTGTGCAATGACCTTGATTGTCCATCGATGTGCAATGACCCTAATAATTTTAGCTTTGAACAAAAGACAAATACAAAATTAATTACAAAACATTCATTTGAATATTTGGTCTATCAATCATGACAAAGTTTAGACTTTCCAATAATTAGTAATGATGTGCAACCACCAAGCACTAATGGCAAGATTGATGTCAATTTATTGTTGATAAGACACTTACGGTGGTGAAAGGAGCGTGCATCAACTTATAATAATGTGATCTAAGGTTTATCTTCCTAATTAGTTGAATGAAATAAAGTGCTTCCTAATTAGGAAAATATCATCATCATACTATCATACTACTAAAATCATAAATCCCTCTGTAATATCACAAATGCTACCATTAATACTTGGGCTCGTGCTTGCTTTGCGACGCATTCATTGTATCACGTACTGTAAAATTTTGATATATTTGAATAGAATGCATGATAATGATTTCAATAAGTCTTTAAAATAATTATTTTTAGTATTTTGTAAGAATATTTTCAATCATGCATACATAGAAATTGTATTTTCACACAATGTAATATTACAGAAATAGAGTAACACTTTGCAATCACTTTTGCAATATCACTTTTTACAAAAGGTGATATTATAGAAATAATGTAGTTGTTGCAACTAAGGTGATATTAAAGACGATCCACAAGGTGATATTATAGAAGTAGCAAATCCATTGGTTCTCTTGACTTTACACTTCTTTGCACTTTTATGATTTTGTGCTTTTGTGAGCCTTGAGCTTTCATGATTTTAATCTTCTATTGCTACTACCAAATGATTTTGAGAAATTTATTCAATTGAAGCAATTTTGGATTCCACAACAATTAAGCTGTTCACAAAGTTTTTGAGATTTAGAAGTTCTTCTTTTCAATTCTTCAATTTGGGTTGTTATTTTTTTGAAACAATGGAGTCAAATTTCTAATGCATTCTAATGTATGTGTATCCTTTATAGTATTCACCATTGCATATGCTTCATTCATCATTCCATAAACATCTATTGTACATTTCAATATATGCTTGCTTATAAAAAAAATTATACAAAGATTTTAGTCATTTTTATTTGAAGATTTATTGAGATTTTTGTTCTACATCTTATCTAATACATAGAAATTCTTATAAAATTCTAATGATGAATGCATAGAATAGCAAGCGCCAACTACTAGTAATTAAATAAAATATAATTAAGTCTTGCCAGTGGGTGGTCTTGATTGGTATAAAAATAGGGCTTAGAAGATTCATGTGTCTTGAAATGAACCTTTTTGTGCTTTTTTTCTTTTAATTATATGGTTCATCTCTACTTTATAATTTGAAATTTGAATTGCTTATCAAATTTCCTGCTTAAGTCCCATTGTCCCCGCGATGGACAAATGGGATTTTGGGAAGGTTCCTGTGACCTTGATTTTATGAAACCTTTTGAAACTTTCTCATAAGATAGAAAAACTGATTATCTTTGAGGGAATATAATTTTTATTTCAATTGGTGCCCGAGAGCAAAAGTTTTACCACAAAAAGCCCAAAACTAAACTCAACAAGTAGCAAAAACAATTTTGCAAAAGTCCAAAATTAAATTTTCAATTTTTTTTTTGAAATGATATATTTTTGTCTACATGTGAAGCTTTGATTCAATCTATTTGGACTGAGTAATGAGAAAGTGGTGGACAATCTTGTTTTTCAGGCATTACAAAGCATCTTCTTGGAAAAAAAAAATATAGAATTCATTTTTGAATGCAAATTTTCACAATTTTTCAAAAACAATTGTCGGACAAGGTGAAGTTTAATTTCTAAAACAATCTCACTTTGGGATTATTGTGTTTCAATCCCAGGTTAGAGTTATTAACCATTTAGTTTTTCTTTCAATCTTGGACCCACTTCTTCTTAACAATTTTTTAAAGAATGACAATCAAGTGGGTTTCTTTTTCAAATTTTTCTTTTAGACTTTCAACTCAATTTTTCAACATAAAAATTTTAAATTCAAAAACACTCTCAAAAACCCAATGACTTACACTAAGTGGTCAAATCCGTTTAGTAACTAACAAATACCTCTCACATAAGACACACCAATAATTATATATGATAAAAGAACAAAGTAATAAATTACACCTAATTGTGTCTCATTTTAAAAATTTCCCTATGCAAATTCTTGCCCTTAAATATTTGTCCTCTATTAATAAAATCCCAGAGTACTAGATGAGATTTCAAGCCTAAACAAGACTGCAAGTTCCCACATGGTAGGGTACTATGGGAACTTTCCCACATCAAAATTTGTTGTGTTTGGAAGACCGCCATGTCAGATAATATTATTATTATTTTTAAAATCAAATTATTTCTAATGATTATGATTTTTCATTAGAGTAAATTTTTAATATATTTAGTATTTTGAATAATAGTGCATTGATTTACAGCTTGGGGAACAATCTTCAAAGAGTCTTCTCGTGGTCTCAAAAAACCTCTATTGTCATTTTGCGATTCTTCTATTTTCAACTCTTCTTAAAAATTAATTCTATCAATCATATTTATATTAGAGTGGGTTTACCTAAATTCAAATATGAAACTTCGGTTGTCATTGTTGGTGGTGGCATCAAAATATCTTATAAAGAAATAAAATTTTGATATGCTAGTGTAATTGCAAAGGTTTTTTTTTAGTAGTATAAACGGAGTATTTTATTTTAAATAAAAGATAAAAACTGATTCCTATTACTTGTAACACAATCATCAATTGTACATGGCGACTTGAAGCCCTAGTTGGTAGTTTACTCATATTTTGTCCAAAAATGCATCTAAAAAGAATCTAGAATAGGTCATTGAATGTATTGTCATTTTTAGGTGGTGCAAATTGTAACACAAAGCCAGGAAAATTTCATGCCCATGTCAACAAGTTTTCTAATGCCCATCTTCAAATTTGAAGGTACTATAGCAAATTTTTAGGTGTTGCTGTCATTTTTAGGTGCTACATGATTTAACTTCCCATTGTATAACACTCAGTGGTCTACAATCCACAATCCGCCTTTCCCCCACGATAATAGGTCCGTCCTTTAAGGGTTAATAAATCGTGGAAGCTCGAGGCACCCATCCCCATCAACATGCAAACATTGGGGCTAGCAGACCTAGGAGTTGCAAGAACTGCACCAACCATGGTTGTTGATTTGTGGTGGGTGGGAGCTCAAAGTGAACGTTGTAAAGGGAGACAAGCAGGTGGACTACCCCAAAATCTAGGTGACACCTACATTGCATTGAGGTACTAAACTAAAACAAAACTAGAACTCGCCCAATGATCAATAAGCACCAAAATTTCATTGTTTGTGGGGGGAATCTAATTCAATTGGCTTACGCTATGGAATGAGCAAGAGCCTCACATTGGATTATTGAATGTGTCTCAACAATTGGGAGACTCAAATAATCACCAAAACCCTAAACCCTAAACTCATAACTGATTATCTTTAGAATTTGTATGGTTTTTTTTGGATTGCTTTCATTCATTTAACCCTTAAAGGACAGACCGGTGGCCGTGGAAATCATGCGTTTTTTAAACCGTGTGACATCATCTATTTTGAAAAGTCAAATATACTCATTGGAAGTCAAAGTACTTGAAAAGATCTTCCCTTTCCACTCCTAATACCGAGGATGAAAAGTCGCAATTCTGTCCTACACGGTTTGATTCCCTATCATTCATTGGACGCAAATCGTCCGCTGTGGCGTTCAAGGGTTAAGGTGTGGGATGGAATGTGCACGTGATCTCCAATTACACTTCAATCAAAAACATTATGAGGCTGTTGGTTTGTTTGGTGCTTTTTGAGTTAGCAGAGGTCCACATTTGTTGAAAACAGGTGCTTCTAGTTTTTATGGTCCGTTTGAAACCTTTACACTCCAAGTTTATTAAATTGTAGCCTTCACTTTTGGAAACAATGTGAGTGCTTTGTGTTGTGTTTAGTAACACTTAGACTTGTTTATGCACAKTGCATTTTMACCCTAAATTCACGTTGCATTTTGACTCAACATTCAATTTTCTCATCTATTTGTGTAAGATTTTGAACTTCTTGTATGTCTCACTAGTTTGTATGCGGGTTGTGTTACTTTCTACCAACTTTCTGGTTTAGAGTACACTGCAATTGGCTTTGAATGTATGAAAGTACTTCGGCTTGGACAACAATTTTGTTCAAAGTAGTTTGTGCTTGAACTAGTTTCATTGTAGAAAGAATTTGTGATTGAATCTAGGTTGATTTTCCAAATACTATATGTTTCATTTTGGAAGCAATTCTTGATTGAATGTACTTTGGGCTTGAAAATAATGTATGTTTTACTTTGGAAGCAAATTGTGATTGAATGTTGTTGAGGGTTGTGCAATTTAAAAACACAAAAAAATCCGGTGCAAAATATCTATTAACCCCTAACATACCATTGTTCCTTTGGGGAACAAATGGGATTTTGGGCAAGTGCCTACGGTCTTAAATTTGGTCTTGATTTTTCGAGATTTTCTTTGAAGATAAAAAATTGATTAGATTCATAGGAATAAAATTTCATTCATTTGGTGCCTGGGAATAAAAATTATGCCCAAATAAGCTCAAAATAAAGGAGAAGATGAAGCAAAAAAATTTTGAAATTTGAATTTCTCCTAGATTACATAAATTTGCAATCTTTGTGGTCAAAATTTATGAAATTTTTTCCACACATTTCCATACTAGCTAGGTGTCTTGCAGCGTTCATTGTTAGCTAGTGGTATGAAAAAAATTTAGTGGTTTTAATACCACTAGCTAACAATGAACTAATTGGTGATTCTCCCCAAACATTCTTGTGTTCAATTGCTTTTTTAGATGCATTTAGGTGTAATTACCATGTATAATATCCATGTCCTGCAAAAAGAATTTGAAAAAATAAAACACACAAACATGAAAAACATCTTGGTCTTGTTAAGAACGGAACAATGATTGCTAGAGTAGGCAATCCATTCTTGACACTCATATACACCATTTTCACAGTTAGTATAGGTTCATGTGTTTTCAATTGTTTGTAGTTTACATTACAATTGTGTCACAACAAACACGTACTTGTTGGAGCAATATAAATGTCTAAGAAGTGTACTTTGAAAGCATAGAATGATTGCAATATGTACATTGAAAGCCATGATGATCATTTTCATTGATTTTGTAAAAAGCCTATGATTGGTAATAGAATGACCTATATAAAAAAAATAAGATTTACAAAATGTTCATGAAAAAAATTCACAATAATTTCATTTTTAAAGAAAAAAATTTAAAACATCTTCAAATTTTTTGAATTAAATTTCCCTAATATATGGATAAAATTTGTTCCTTCAACACACACATCTGGTAGATATGCCTAATTCCTTAAGGATGGATGGAATTAAGGAATTAGGCATGAAATTCCTTGCTTGTTTGTTTGTTACATTGAAATCTCCCAGCCCGTGCGTCTACGAGTGGCATGCTTGGCACCGTTGAAAAGACCTTGGCGAGGAGGGATGCACGGGTTTGGTTTTGTGGCGTTTCGACCTACAATTGAAAGTTATGGATTTTTGAGTTATTTTTGGTTTCAAAAAATTAGAAAAATAATTTTAATTTCATTTTGAATGTGACAACGGCACAGGGAACACTACGCAAGAAGGGGTGTTTTTGGTTTTGAAAAATTAGAAAATTACTTTTACTTTTATTTTGACTGTGGCAACGGCACAGAGCACACTAGTATAATTTAGGTTAATTTATTTTAGATTCCCCCAGTCCCACTCTTCTGCAAGCACCCCTTGGCCTTATGTCCCAAGGAGATTTGGAATTTTGCTTGGCCGTCCATCAGGTCGAATTTTCATCCCCGCCCAAATTCAAATCCACCGATCCCAAGATTTTCTCTCAAAAACGAAACGGTTTATTTAATTTGTAGCACCCAAACCCTACTAAGCGGAGCGAGTAACGTCTAGGCCTGAAGGTGAGCGCCGTTAGGCGCATAGCTTTAGTACATGGCACTTAGTGTTGTTTAGGGGGAATATGAAGGGGGAACCATCTACTACTAGCTAGGATTACAAAAAAAATATAAAATGATTGACGTCACATTACAATTAAGGTAGAACCACCTATAACTAACCAAATAAGGAATTTGAACAAATCTAAAGCAATGGAATGCAAGGTAAATATTTTTAGAGGTGTGTTGATAAAAATGATGAGGATTGCAAAAACTTTGTAAATTTTTTTGCATGAATTGAATTTAGTTTGAATTTTGAAAGACAAAAAGAGCTCCGGACCCATAGCCGATCACTAGATCTTTCAATTCCAATCATTCAAAAAACTACTTTTCCACTCACTGCTTCCTACATTTTTTTGCACTACTTTGGAACATGTATCATGAACTTTTAGTCCCAACTTTGAAAAGATGAAAAAAACTCATTCTAACCTTGGTTGGAAATACGTCAATCTATGGTTGGTAATGGGGCACTGGTTGGTATGGGGCACTCGTTGGTAATGGGTGGTTCTACCTTAAACTTAAGATCCCAATCGTCAAGAAAAAATTATAGTTTTTTCCTCAAAGAATGAGGGTGGGTAGGAAGCAGGGTAAAAATTACGACCTAACGGGCAGCCAGGAGGAACCGAATCCGCTTGGGACATAGGGCAAGTCTRCAGACAACTCACTGGTAACCCCACCATCGGAATTCTAATCGTAGACCTATTACTGGATTTCGTAGATCCTTTCTCATCTACCAATTCTCCACTGGAGCTTCTCTTCTGGCTGGGAGAAGGCCGTCCGCCATAGCCAGCACCGGGCGAGGCGAAGAGGCGGCAGCAGCAGCAGCAGCTTTGCAATGACACTGAAGTTTCCTTATGATTCCTGATCCACCGTCATCTCCATCTGCCGCTTCTTCTGGTCACTCGTCTTTCCACGATCTCTCCAAACTTAAGTTACAAGTACTTCTCTTCAATTGACGAAACCCGCACCGCATCGTTTCTTGCGGTCAGAAGSGCTCATCTGCACCAATGCTCTCGTTTCGGTAAATGTCTTGCTGTTKTTGGCTTCTTGGCTGCTTGGTCGGTCGGTAGGTTACTGCGACGATGGACGCTTGGTTACTTAGCCTCTCACYTCGGTTTTTGTTTTCTTGCGGAGGAAATGAGGTTTTCGTTTGGTTTCAATTTTGAATCKTTCAATTGGAGCGACGTGATGAAATTGAATGAAGCGGTCTTGGAAAGAGGRGTGGTGTGTGGGGGATTTTCGAATTTGCCTTAGCCTACCGACCATTGGGGGTAATTTGTTGGAAAATTGTCTGGTATCATCTTGGAAAGCAGGATTGTGGTCGTCTTTTATAGATACGTGTAGAGATCGGAGGTGAGGTTTGAATTTTGGTGGGTGGGTGGAGGGTATTGGTAGAAGTGCCATTTGGATCAATCACGTGATTGTGGCTGGATAACCTTGTGTTCTGCCTAATTTAGGTCAAGTTCCGAGGAAAGCGGCTTAAGCCCTAAAAGATTAGGARACGGAAATTGGACTCGTGTTTAGGGTATAAGATTTGAGGGTCTGTCTTTTTTCTGATTTTTCTGATTTGCTGACCTGCGCATGCAATATTCTCCACTGAATCTGATGATATGGAATTCGGTCTGGCCTGAATTGTATTTTTCACAGTGTGATCAATCGGAGTGTTCAATTTTGAACCGTGGTCATGTAGGGGTTAATCTGAAGCCTTTGTAGGCTTTCGCATGACGTTTTGACCCTGTACTGTACAGCCTTAGTAATTGAAGCGCTCAAAATTGTTTTTGGAAAGATCGCATCTCTCAATCATCTCATGATTAGCCCTTCTCTTGGATATGTGATTGTAAGAAGCTATTTCTTTACGCATGTTATGATTTGGAGCTTGTATAGATAAGATTGTGATCCCGTCTTCTCATACAGGTAGTTAGTGTATCAGTCAGTATTTCGTGTACTTATTGTTGTAGTCAGTGACTTCCATGAATAGCAGATTTTTCGTCTATTAAGAGTTGCTGCTTATGCGGAAGCGGTTTTTGTAGGGTTTTAAGTTAGACGATAATATTTGTGTCACTTCAAGCATAGTTAACATATGTAGGAGTGTGATTTTGGCAGATCACTATAGAGCTGTGAAGGTACCACTTTGGGTACAAGAGCCAAATCTGTAGAGAACTTTTTCCATCACTATGTTGGATTTCTGATGCSATTTCAATGTGTGAGGTTGAAGACCGCTGCAAGTGAGAGTAGACAACCCTATTTTCAATCGGAGATCTTTGGCCATAGACATTTAGCCAAACCATACCAACACCGCTTGCTAATGACTCCAACCAAGTGTATGGATAGRTGAGTTGTAGGTAACAGCGATCTGTTTAGGGCATGGCTTGGGATTAGTTCCTCAATTGTTTTAGTATCCTCTACCTTCAGCGTTGCACTTCGACGCTTTAAAATGACAATACGGAATGTCCGAAGAAGGTATGGTCTTTTATAAGAAGCTTTGAAGTGGTTTTAGCGAAGTAAATCACTTGAACTCAGGGCCTGATGGTCCTAAGCAATTGTGCGTCGTGAGTACTTGCGACTTGTACTGACGATCTGATATGTGATTGCAGGTTGTGTTGGAGATTATTTACCGTTGAAATAGTTGGAATGGCTACCAGATATTGCATCTCACTCGGGACGTCAGGTTTCTAATGCTGAACATGAGCCTAGTTTATGGGCAGCTGGATCGACGAAAGACTACGCACTGGGTTACTCGTGATATTTGGAGGAAGCTGCATATGTCTCATGGATTATCTCCATGATTTGGAATGAAGGAAGTCTAGGTGATATTGGACGTTCTAGTTGATTACCTGATTACGGCTTTATAAACATGGTCGCGGAGGCGGTTTACCTTGATCTTAGCAGCTCAGATGAAGATGACGAAGACCACAATCAGAACCCGAACGGTTGGGTAGACTCAACTGGACTCTCGTATTTATCAAAGGTAAGGTAGTAGATTGGTTGCTTGTATGACGTGCTAAGGGATCATGGTGTTTTGTTACCAGGACACTTTCTTAACTGTCTGGAAATATATGAGAGATCATCTGTCTGTTTTTGATCCATTTCAATTTTACTGAGGATTAGTGGGACTCGCATTTTCCATACTAGAGTAATTAGTGTTGTTTTGTCCTTACATGAATTAGCTTATTGATCATGTCTTTTCTGCATTGCCTTCTTGTTCTGCAAACTTGCCCTAAACAGTTACGTTTCCGTATAGGTCTGCGTCCTCCATGCGGAGGAGGAKGAGGATGTGGTGATTATCGACAAACCCTTGGGTAATGACAAATTGAAAAGGGACAAGCCAAGGGTAATTAGAACTGTGATGGATGACGATGAGTGTTGTATGTTGGATACGGAYCCGTCTATTACTGAGACCACGGATTGTACTCCTCCTCTCGACTCAGACGAATTGGTCATGACTGGAGAAAAAGGGCCTGTAAGTTGAGAATGTTGTCTTCCYTTTTCATTTTAGGATAATTGAAAATTGAAAAATCTATTTGACCACTTAGTTGTGCTTCTGGCCTGAATCTTTCTATTTGCTGTGCAGGTGGCATGCAGAGATTTTCCACATGCTAGGTATCTATGTGTCCATTTTCCGTTCAAGACTACTCTTCATGCCAATTTCTGTACGCAGGTGAGTTCTCATTTCTATTAGTCTCTTGGTAATTGAGCCACATCCTTCTATGCTTTATTATGAATCTTTAATTATTGAATAGTGCTACAGTTTAGTGATGGCAATTTCTGTCAGTGGGTGACAATTGTATCGTTTGGACTCCTGTTTTTTCACATCTTGACTTAGAGATTGTGTTCATTACCAGATTTGAGATTTAGTGAAAAGTTACCGCCTCGGTGCTATGCATGATAATGCTGGAACTTGAGCTGGTATTGTTTCCTCTCAAGGCTGCGAGATTGTCTCTTGCTTACTACATGTTCTCTCCATATTTTGCGAGTGCATGCATCATTTATAATATGAAAAGCATGCGATTYTGATTGATGGGCTTTGGTGCAGTGTCATTGTTATGTTTGCGATTCATTAGCTCCATGTCCTCTCTGGGGCGATGGAAATAGTGCCGGCGATCACTGTCACGCATCAGAGGAGTCTCCTTGGAAAGCACTCCGGAAGCTTGCTAAATGCGGTCCCGTTTCTTCTTCACGTGCGACCCCAATATCAGCAGTAACAGTAGCAACTCAATCGGGAATCGCTGTATCAAGTGAGACATGCAATATCTTGCTCTTTTTTATGCTTATGGGGTCACCTCGGTGATCKGGTCTTTCGGAGTGAGCTATCTGTCCACATTTGTTCACGTTATCTTTGTTTCTAGGCCTATGAGTACAGCGATCTGATTTGTCTGGTTAAAGAGAAAATATCCTTTGRTTTGATGAGATATCTTGATATTGTTSTTGTAGTTGCATTTTCTCACCTTTGCCTTCCTTGGGTAGAGGATTGCATCTGGTTAAGTAATGTGCCACTATCTTATCCTAAGTTACTGAATATGACCTTTACCTGCAGATATTAACAGGAGTGCCACTCCAATGAGCATTTTTGTCCCACCAAGCATGTTACAAGCACATGCTACAAGCCTATCACCTGTTAGTGAACCTCCAGTAGTTGGTCCAAGCCCTGTTGGTTTAGGAATCTCACTCCCGATGCGAGGTAACACGACTGCAACAACTGGTCCTTTAGTTATCAGGTTGAGTGCGAAAGGTCGAGGAAAACCTTCCCAACGTCCACACCTGGGAGTGCGTTCACCCAAGCCACCCCATCGATCCTCGCCACTATCTTCTTTCTCAAGAAATAATAGATCTCTGCCTGTACCAAGATCTCGACCGGTTCCTTCTGAAAGAATACCAGATCCAGTTCTGCCARYACCTGCACAGATTTCACAACCTCTMCAMCAATCCCAGTTCTACCGTAGTMCAGGAGCAGAAAGGACAGGAAGTGGGACCGCCCCGTTTCCTTCCCAACAATTGCCCGCTTTTAATACGGTTCCTGGTACAGCAGGAGGCGCACCAGTCATGCCACCACCTGTAAATTTCCCACTTACATCGGGCAGCTCTAATGTAGCTCCTTATTWCCCTTTCCAAGCTCCACCTTTACCCAACAGTCCACCACCTTACATTCCTCCCCCACCCCCTCCTGCGTTCACTTCTGGAGCATATAACATCCCACCTCCTGCTGCCGTGTATGATCAGTTCCCCATGCAGCAGCTTCCCGCTGCAGATGCCAGCGTTGCAGGATTCGTTTCTCATATTCCTGACAGTACGTACGTTTCTCCGAGTGACCAGCAAGTTCATGTGGCTCCGCATAATGAGGATTATGGCTTCGCTTTACCGAGGCCAAATTACGGTACTGATTACGCAGCGCAGGATTATAAGTGTCCAGTAGTAGAGACGGCTTGTTATGCTACTCCTAGTTATAATTCTTCCCATGGAGGTAATGTTGATATTCTGGAGGAGGGGCCAATCGAAGGATGGGCAGCGGAAGCAGCCTCRCTTTTCGACTCGTTCACGCCTGGGGGCGGCAACCCTGACCCCAATCAGCAGTCGGCCACGCCCTTGGACAAGGTGTTGGAGCAAATGGCTGGGGATGATTATCTATGGGAGCAATTTTCAACGTGGTAATGGAAAGCAACAAGGCGCCACTAGGAGCATCATGACGCAGCTTTTTTTGCAGCAGGGYTGGTCTGGCGATGAGCGTGGTCTGAGACCCTCTGGAGAAGGCTCCATGCTGCGCTGTGGATCTCTCTGGATCAAAATGGCGCAATATCATCTCCAGGTTTGTTGGCTCCTACTTGCCGTAGCTAATACGCGGACGTTCACTTCGGAAGCTAATTTTGGTTTTTATTATCCTTTAAAAGAAATTGGTTTCTATTATTTTGCTCAAAACTGTAGGTGTGATTTCTTCGTTCTGTTGGTAGTATTGTTGCCTCCCTTGGTGATTTTTTTCAATTCCTAAAGACATGGAAGTGTCCACTCTTGGGCCATTTGGGCACTCAAGAATTAAAGAGCTGACCTGAGCTCAAGTTCCTTGCCTTGATGAACTACTAGCTCCTCGCCTGGGATTTTTCTGCAGGTCTAGTGGGATGTATTGGATGCTCGTGAGAACCAATTGTAAAAATCCAGCTTTATGATCATCTAGCATGTCTCTCTGATTATTTATGATTGTTCTAAGAAGTTGTTGCTTCCTGATTGTTTGCAGGTATGGTGACGTCCGGTCCAGATGTATTCATAGTTGATTCCCTTGACTATTTCTGTGAAGGATATCCGGTTCTTCCAGTATTGCAAGTGACATATTAGTTGACAAAAAGTTAAGACTGCTTTATACGTAGTCTTGGTATTCTCCTAATTGGGGTGCCAAGTTTGTGCTGGGAATTGAAACTCCCGGACAGATCAAATGTACAGAAATCACCGTAAATGGGAGCTGCTGCTTGTTTGGCAGTGGATTCGATACCAAGTTCACAGAACACTTCTAAACACATGATGGACCGGCGGATTCAGTTGTAATAGTAGAAGAAAAAGTAGAGCTGTTAGAAATTCAAAAAATTCTTGTTTCTTTACATTGAATGTTCACAAGAATTTCTTACCACTAAATTGAAAGGAAAATAGCTAATTTTGATGATTTTCTAATTTTTTTACTCTACTCACATGGTAGTTAATTCTAAAGGACCTTTGGCGAGGTCTTGTTTTGAATTGTAAAAGTTTGTTGGCTCTGTCCTTGGCCAGAGACTATGGCCTCGACTCCTCATCGACTTTGGTTTCCAATTTTCCAAATCTTCACGTTGCATAGCGTGTTTGGGGATGAGTTGGAATGCTAGGAGACAAAGTCCTTGCATCTAATTTAGTAAACTAGCAACTTCATTAAAATAGGATCCTTTTTGGATTTATTGTAAAAAAATTCACCTAGTCTAAACTATATAAGGTATCTAATCTATGTAAGTATAAGCTATGTAAGTTTAAACTATGCAAGTTTAAGCTATGCAAGTCTAAGCTACATAAATCTAACCTATGTAAGTCTCTGCTATGTAAGCCTAACATATATAAGCCTAACCTATACTAAGACCTCCATGATTGTGCCTCTTCCAATGTTTGTGGTCACTTTAAACACATGAATCACTGAAATTAAACTTAATAAATTAAAATTAATCGAATGCCCTTTTATAATTCCAAAAATTTGCTACTTTGAATCAAAATTCAAAATATTTTGAGAATATATCTTGAAAATATTATTCCAAAGTCTTCTAAATTAATCTATAGTAGTGAACTAAATTTTAAAATTATTTTATATTAATTTATTTTATAAAAAGGGGGTCTACCCAAGCGGCACCCCTTGATCTTGCTCTAGATGAGCCTGTCTTGCATGTTTTCTTGAAAGTTAGCAAAATTGTTGTAGTCTTGTGATAGCCAGTTTTGATGTAGAATTGTGGCACCCCTTGATCTTGCTCTCGATGAGCCTCTCTTGCATGTTTTTTTGAAAGTTAGCAAAATTGTTATAGTCTTGTGATAGCCACTTTTGATGTAGAATTTTGCTAGACAATTTGGAGTAATGTGGACTTGTTAATTTTGCTAGAAAGTTAGCTACAAATTATTCTAGAATTCTACATTCTCCTTATGTCGACTACTTGTATATATTGCAAATTCTATACTAAAACATATAAACTCTACTTGTTAATTTTGCTAGAAAGTTAGCTACAAATTCTTCTAGAATTCTGCTTTCTGCTTATGCCCACTACTTGTATATATTGCAAATTCTATACTAAAACATGCAATTTCTTGAGAACCTTTGAAAAAATGAACCTAGATCCATCTTACATAGTTAGTATCTTGATATTGTTTAACAATATCTTTGCCAATATCAACAAATTTTTACTCCATTCAACTATTCACTCTATGATGTCTTTGAGGCCCCTTGATTTGTTTACTTAATACAAAGCCTCACGGTCACATCGTTCTTATTTTGGAATGCAACATGTTGAATTAGCAAGTATTTGCATAGAAACGTATTAAAAATCTATGCCATATGAGTGTAAAACAATTAACACAAGATTCTTTAGAAATGGGTAGAAATGATAAGTCTAGATTCATTCATCATGCAAAAAATGAATTTTGTGACAAACATGAGTGGTGTTAATTGCTACCTCTTTTATTCAACCAAAAATTTAGAAGGGTTGAGATTTTATATGAAAGTTAAATGCTTATATATAATAACTTGATGGCTCATCATCACAGCATGGAAATTATTAAATGAGTTGTGTTCTTTCTCGTTGAAGACCTATTTCAAATAATAATTCTCTCATGATTTTCTAAAATCTAAGTGCTTTGTGTAGAAGAGACTAAAATGCAAGACAAGAATGTCAAATCTTTAAATTTATTAGACAAAGAGCTAGCTCAAATTTAAAATCTAGTCATCTCACTACAAGAGAAAGGGGTTATTAAAGTGAGTATTTAAGTATGGTCCTAGACACAAGATTTTAAGTAATGACCTTCAATGAGATTTTTAGTAAAAATTTACTTAAAATGCATGTATTTTAAGTAACTTTTTACTGAAAATCTCATTGAAGGTCATTACTTAAAATCTTGTGTCTAGGACCATACTTAAATACTCACTTAAAAAAACCCTTTCTCTTGTAGTGTCTTTAAAAGGGGTGACCTATGGTTTTTTGATCACAAGGAAAATTATTTTCAAAAAAAGTGATAGTATATTATTATTAAGCAAGTCTCACTAAGGAGGGACCACAAAGTTAAGAGTTTGAATAGGCATGTGTCAATTAGTAACAAGAAAATTAGCCCTATAGATATAAAAAACTGAAATTAAAGATTATGATAAGTAATTGACAAGCTAGCTTCAAGCTGCACTTGTGGAAAGTCTTGAAGATGACAATGTAAGTACACCTCATTGCATCCACTACACATTCTTGCCTAAAGTGTATTCATGGGAGTTTGAGATCTATTRTAGGTACATATGCTTACTATTTGAAAATTCATAGTTTAATCTTGTATTGTTGTTGCAAATACTAAGAACCTATTTAAATGACTTCACTTGTTTGAATTAATTCCTTAAGAATGTAGGATGGAAAAAACCCACTTATTCATCAATTTTTTTAAGGTGCTTGAGTACATTTTAGTGAAAACTATTGCAAATTCCCTCATTATAGTATTATTTGCTTTTCTAAAGAAGATGCTTAATCCAAAGATCACCAATAGGTATTTAGGCTATTTCTTTGGCTATTTATACTTGATGTGAATTTTATGGGTCTATAACCATGCCAGTAACCATGGTTTGTTGATTTTTTAATCTTGAAGACACATGATAAGTTTGGTTTATACCATGATGTTATATACTATAATTTACATYAAAAGTGAAAATTTCAAAAAAATTGGGTTTATTCTATATTTGATATGAATTTAATCAACTTTTCTTTGAAAACTCACAATCATTTCAATTTTTACCTCCAAATGTGAAAATTTTAAACTTCTAATAGACGTATTATTCATCTTGGAAAAATAAAAATAAAATAAAAAAATTCATGCATACCTAGTTGCAAATTGGTAGGAAATAGAGTGATGGACAATGAGGCTTGAAATCAATGGTGATCAGTGATAGGACATTAAAGTTGTCATATAAAGTGGATCTTGTAGGGTGAATTCTATATTTTAGAGGGTAATTGCAAAATAAAAGCCCCTTATTTTAAGCTAAGTTAATTGGCTATGTTCTTTACTTTTCTCCTAGATGATTTGGCGCCTCTAATTGAAAATATGAATTCAAGGTTTCCCAATTTGTAGTCCAAGATGACCCTAAACTACCGGATGATGGTGGAAAGGTACCCAAACCAAATGGCATTGTTGTGGGTTTGATACTTGGCGGTGACAAGTGTTTTATTTAGCGTAAAAGCAAACTCTCTCCCTAATAAAAACTTTTGTAGTGTGCTATTCAACACACTTATGTCTAAAAAAGAGTTTCCCAATTTGATCTTGTATGGCAAATAAAACATTCTCGTTTTTTCCATAGGGATAAATTCATCCTAAAGGGCTCACTTTGTATTACCACTTTAAAGTCCTACACATGGATGCAACCTTCTAGAGATAATCAATAAATGTTCACAAAATACATTCTAAGAAAATCTAAAATCTCTTTTTGACTACCAGTGAAAAACAACAAATTTTTTTGGGTGGTTGCAAGAAACACTTCACGTTTTTGTCTCAATAACGCAGTTTTTGGCCATAAGAGTGGCAGTACTAAGTCGTACTACCAGAACTATGTGTGAGTGGTGCGCCTATAAATGTAAACTACCAATTTTGGGTGACTGCAAATCTACGCTGTCGATTTAGTACTACGCAGTATTATGTTGTATTATAGAGTATTGCACAGTATTGCAAAAGCCACTGGGAGAAAAAAATAGCAAAAAAAGAGGTTTGTGGACCTTTTCATTTTTAATAAATCAAATCAAATTCAAAAAAATATTTAAAAAAAAAATCATTTTGCTAGAGAAGATTGCGCTCGCATTGTACCAAAGAATCCATGTAGAAAAGTTTTCCCTCTTTGTAGCCTTTGCGCAAAGGAAGGTCACTTTGACCCCATGTATGCAATCCACATATTTCTATTTCCACGAAAAATCATCATGAGTCCTTGCACTATTAGTAGACCTCCAACATGTCCAGTTTGTGGCTTGTAATTTGCATTTTTGGGTAAAAAATAGGACCAAAAAAATCCGAAATGGCTAAGGTAGACATCCATTCAGGGGCAATTTAAGAATAATAAACTAATTTTTAAAATTTGAAAAAAATTACTCAAAGTGTAAAAATACCACATGCACCTTCATTCCAAGTTTCATGCCAAACAAACAAACAAATAATGAAAAAGTTATGAGCAGAAAACCACCGGTCTGAGGGCAAGGGGACAAAAAGAAGGACAAGTGTTTCTTGCAATCACCCTAAGAAAAGAAGGCTTTGAAAAAATAAAGATCTAATAGAATTAATAGTAAAGTGGTATGGAATTTGTCTAAAGTTGCAAGCTAAGTTTAAGATGAGGTCCCTTACAATGAATGCATTGTGGTCCACCACTTCTTGAGTTAAGTTTTAAATTCGTGGTTTTTGTCTTGAAATACAATCACTAATCCCACCTYTCACATTGGCTCATGAGTTTTCATTGGTGGAAGCAAAATCATGGACCAAAGTCAAAAAGAACTCCATTTTGGACTCAAAAGGAGCCTTTGATCTCTAGTTTTTTGTTTTTTGCTATTCAAAAAGGTGTTGAAAATCCAATTAAATTTCCTCCCAGTCTACAATTAACTCTTCTAAGAGCATTGCCACTAGAGACGGAACAACAAATGGAAACACAACTAAAATTTTGGGGCCCCACTGTGCATCAACGCCAAAGGCCTTTCAGATTTTTTGGACAGCGCTACAAGGCTCGGTCCACGCCACTTTCAAGGTCTATTCTGTCCCATACTAGAGCTCACATTACAATGACTCAACCATTTGATAATAGAGGAATCATTCTCTTTCAAAGTCATTGATGATGTAACCACATGATAATTTTTAACAAAATGCAGGTTCTAAACTATGTGATTATATATGTAAAGGCTTTGAGGCCAAGAAGTTGGGCCAATTCAAAAAAATTAGAAAAATGGGAGGGAGGGAGGGTCTGAAATTTCAAGTGGCTAGGCCAATTCCCCTTGAGGCTTTATTACACAAAATCCAACAAATAAGATTTGTTGACGAAAAAAATATTTTATGAGATGAACTTTTTTTATCAAAATCTAAGCTTGACCCCTAGGCCAAGAATGGGCCTCCCATTTTTTGTGCACCCAATTCAGCAAGCTTGGGCTATGTCAGATCATGTCTTTCCGAAATAAAATATTCTGACCAACAAATCAGCCCAGCCTTTGGGGCTCATTCAACCTTTTATCCAATTACAAGTGAGGATTCTTGGCCTCTGACACAGCAAATTGGTCTGGCCTCTAAGTGTAAAGCGGCCCTTAGAATATGTCAATAAGAATTCTTCTCCGGTCATGATTTTTTTAAATGTTTTTTTGTTCTTGCTGCGCCGTGCAATGCTCCAGATCTACGGCATTCCCCTCCTAGCATGCTCTCTCAGAGTCTTAGGGGGTAACTGCGTTGCAGGGTGACGGACGCGAGCGGCGCGAGCGTGAGTGCGCGAGCGATGGAGCGCAGGAGGCGGCGCCAGCCAACTGCTGTCTCACGATCGGATTTTCACAAAATGCTTGTTTGGTTGCTGGCGTGCCCCCCTTGCTTACCTCCATCCCTCGAGTTGCCACATCGGAAACAAGCACAAGCAAACCACACCACGATGGACTTGGAGGTGGCGGTGGTGGAGCAGGCTGAGGCCTTGCTGATGCAGCAAGTTCTCTCGCACCAGCCATCTGGCGACCCCAGAAGAGGGCTGGACACGCACTCCACGGCAGCACGGCTTCATCACATGTGATGCGCCCCCCCTGCCGAGGCGGAATCTCACATGCAAAGSCTTTTCAATCACGCCACTCAAGCTTTCTAACGCCCCTGGCGCCCTCGCGGCTAATTCTTCTTCGCTCCAATTGAAACCCACGGTCCTGCTGGGCGTTCACTTTTCGGCAGTGCCGGGCTCGGACTTGGAGCTGCATTCTTCGTCAGGTAATGATACTCGATTTGCAGAGATGTGATCGAGAATCGAGCAGTGGTTTGTAAGAATAGGGAGGGGGGGAGCTTCTACTGTTGAACCCCTGGTGCTCTGCATAAATTGGCAAAGGAGCTGGTTGTCGTTGTCGTTGTCGTTGTCGTTTGTTGCTGTTTCTTTTTCCTGCCAGTTGTCGCTGAAGTATACTTTTTTACGTTTTCGTAATTGGGGTATGTTTTGTGATGGGTAGGATACCGAAATCAGGATTTCTTTTTAAATTCTCTTCTATGGGGTCTGTCAATCTTGCTTTTCAGGAAATGTTCTGATATCAGTGCTAATCTGGTGCGCTCTCTCGTTTTTAGGTAGCTKTTGACGCTCTGGAACTTGCAAGCTTCGAATTGTGTCCGACAGGCAAGAAGGTTTTGGTGCTTGACCTATTGATGCGAACTCTTGCACAGCTTTGTCAATCGCTGAGCAGAAGTGAAGGAGAACGAAAAGAATCAGTGGATGGCTATGGCATTGCGCTGCTCGACATCAAGTGCTAATGGATTTTCTACCGGTGCAACGCTTTCTCGAGGAGTGCCCCAGGTACGGAACCGACCGGTATGCGTAGCCCAGGTCTTCAAGGGCCACAGAAACTCGGAGACCAAAGAACTATTCACCTCTTGCAGGACCAAATTKTCCAAGCGAAGGGAAGCTGCTTGCTTTAGACGCCAAAATCGATCGACAGAAATACGTGGTAAGTGACCCCTCACAATCCAGTTTGTGCTTTTGGAAACCAAACAGATCATATCTTCGTCAGGGTTTGGATTTTTGTTGTGCTACGACATCCATCATTTCCAAGTGAGCCTCTTRGTCCTTCATGGGTTTATTATTGCTGTGCAAGGCGCTTTTGAGTTGCAAGGTGCTACACTACGTGGGCGTTAGATCTTCACCTCGAAATGAAGCGGGACTCTCTTTGACAAGAAGAGGGGGTTTACATAGCCGGGGCCATAGATCATTCTACAGGATTAGGTTTTCAATCAATTACTGATTTTTTGTGTGCCCCCCCCCCCCCCCCCCCCCCCCGATGCAAGGTCTCTACTTGACCAGTCAAGTCAGCACAAAAGCACAAAAGCTGTGCATGGGATATTGTACTCCTACAATATGTAGCCTCAGAGTCCCACGCTGGAAATTGTCCTATGCAGGAATTACTTCGATTTCAGTGTTAACTTTTTGGAAGAACTCACTTAAGCCGCCTCTCTGGAGCTTCGTACATTCAGTTGAGGCTAGATTGGTGTTTAGATCTTGTCAGGATACACACAATTGGTGCAGCATTTAACGGTGAATCGGCTTGACGCTGCAGGGCTACTATGACAGTGAGTACAAGAAGAGGAGGACCTACATAGCGGATCTTGCCAAAGTACATAACATGTGAGCATGAACAGTCCTCTCTTTGTCATTCCATTTCTTAAAAACTAGATTAAAGCATGTGGTTGCTGTAATAATTAATTCTTCTTGAGTGCGAGCTTGAGAGAAGAAATKGTCAGGGTAAGCTTACAGGTCTTGAAAAAGAAAACGACGAGGTGGAACCTTGTCTTTCTGGTCCGCCACTAAAATTCGGCGGGCATGACAGTCCTCGAGGTTCTCAKGATGGAAATAGTACTGGGGTTTAGGGTACACTGGACATGAAGTGTGTAGATTGCCAGGCCTTTCCTGACTGAATTTGACGGCAAATATTTGTCAGAACTATGTACAATTAGTTGCAAGATTTCCTCTARGTTCTTGTTGGAATGTCGGCTCCATTACGAGATTGCAATTCCAAGCTWAGATTTACCGTTACAAGAATGTCTGACCCTTTCCCAGTGTTGTGCCGTTCCCTTGTCTCTCATTATGCTGCAACTGAATCTAAGACTTGAACCTAAGAGTTTGGTAGCCTAGACGGCTAGACCGTAAGAATCCAGGATTCAACCGAGCAGCTTTGACTCTAGTATGAAGCCGTGGTCGAATTTCTAGTACCGTCGCGCTTTGTCTKTTTATCGTATGTTTCGGAACCTGCCCTTGTACCTGGATTAGTCAAATGTAATGAAGTGTGTATTTATAACCCACATAATATTGGTGAGAAATGTCAGTATTTTTGGACCATCTTTTAATACTTCTAATAAATTTCTCTTTAATTTATTTGATGAAAGGAATTTCGCAACTGAGGGGTCTCACCTTTTGATTCTCAGTGCAAGTCCGGATGAAARTAGCCGCGACTGATTTTTCTTGTTTGCTTGGTGATTGCAGCGGTGAACCCATTCCATGCGTTGACTACTCGGCAGARGAGACTCGTGTCTGGGGCCATGTGTTAGAAACCCTTGTGGATCTCTACCCAACCCATGCGTGCAAGGAGTTCAACGATTGCTACAAGCTCTTCAACTTCAAGCCAGACCGCATTCCACAGTTGGAAGAAGTCTCAGAGGTGAGTGGCTTAACACAGATTGGTGAATTTTATTACAATTATCAAGCTTAATTAATGCCTGCAGAATAGTAGAGCGCTTAAACAGAGAAGCCAAGTTTTAAAGAAGCTTTAAAAAATACTCCAATTCTGTGGCTTGTAACCGTTACATAATCATGAATCATTTGGCGCGCACCGAATCTGTAAAACTACGRCAGATTCCGCAATTGGTGCTGGAGGGTCAAKCTTGGTTAATATACYYAGGACTAAGGKACGAGTTCTTCGAAGTTRGTCCTCGTAGATGCAAACGCAATTTATGTCAAGAATGAYTTTATGCAGTGGCCAATGATGACTACTTATGCAAGCAACCGGGTCAAGTAGACCGCTGGGGTATGTGACTACAAAAAAAATTCGAATATTTGCATGATATTAGAGTTAATCTTTAGTGTTTACATTGCGGGACCAGGAGCTGGGTTTTTTGGAAAAACACAGGACGAAACTCCTTAGAGCAGCAAAAGTAATTAGGTCTGATGGAGTTTGGTGCTGTGTTTCTTTTGTACTGTTTTTAGTTCCTCTTGACACCCGTTGGACGACATGTAGGATTAACTCTGTTAACCAAGCCTGATCCTCCAACACCAGAGCTCTTGAACCCGAAACTGCAAAATTTTATTTGTCCAAGTATTAACCAGAATGATGTAACTTGGGTTGCCACAGTTGTAAGCTTGAGCCGCTTCTTATTTTGTGAGTTGGAGTTGGCGCAAGCAGGTGCTGGAACAGACCACGGGTTGGCATATCCGTCCAGTTGCAGGTCTGCTACACCCTCGTGACTTTCTCAACGGGTTAGCATTCCGGACTTTTCATTCCACCCAGTATGTGCGGCACGGGAGCAACCCCATGTACACCCCGGAACCCGACATTTGCCACGAGATTTTAGGCCACGTCCCCATGCTGGCTGACCCAGAGTTTGCAGACTTGGCTTGGGTGATCGGACAGGCCTCTCTCGGGGTTTCGGAGAAGGAGATCTGGCACCTGACGAAGCTCTACTGGTTCACTGTGGAGTTCGGCACAGTGAAAGAAGGCGGCGACGGCGAGATTCGTGCCTTTGGTGCAGGCCTGCTGTCCAGTATTGGCGAACTGAAGCACATGAGGGAAGGAACGGATGGTGTCATGCCGCAGTTTGTGCAACTGGACCCGTTCCAGAAAATGCCCAAGATGAGCTACAAAGACGGCTACCAGAGGAAGTACTTCCTGTGTGAGAGCTTTGCAGATGCGGCGGCRAAGCTCAGGGCATATTCGAGGAGCGTTCTGAAGCCGAAGGTGAAGTCCATGAACTTGGGCGTCTCTCCCATGGAGCTCTAATTTTATGCAAGGGATTGATGGACTTCCAGGTTGTACTTCAAGCCACACAAATTGAATTTTAAATAGATATCTCTAGTTTATACGCACAGTACATAGTCTGTATGTGTCATGTATCCCAATCACAGTGATACTGGTAGACTTTGAACGTGTAAATCCTAGGTAGATCTTATTTACAGATTTTTTTGTCACATGTATAGCATTTGACTTGTGTTCAAACACTTCATTTGATGATCAGATTCACGTAATGATTATTTAGTTGGGTTTCACTACGTCGTCTACTTTTTCAATTCGATCACGGTGTCGATTCGAGTCCAAGTAGTCTGTGACTTTAGCACCTGGAAAACGTGTTTACTCATCGCTGTCAATCTTTGGGAATGACCTACGTGCAGTTCGTGATTACTCACTGCTAGTTTGCACGATTAAGATGTGGAGTTTGAACGCAAATGAATGCTGGTTATGTGTTTTGGCACGTGCTGAGTTGTTGAAGCTTGTTGGGTAGTATCGACWTGGAATGCGACATCCTCTTCAGATGGAAAATGTTTTGTATGGTCATGCACAGGGTTAATTAACTTTGTGAGAATCATGACACCGTTTTGTATTCCAAATTGAGTGTTGTTATCATTTCGTATTGGCAGTTAATTGTTACAGTCGAGGAATCGGATCCCTGATAACGTTCTGTATCAATCGGAAGTTGAATGGTGGTTGAATGATGAATCCAGAGTCCAGACCGCGTGCGTCGGATTTCATTTTGCAAATGTCGGTGATTCTGGTTAATTTCAGAGTTCTGGCTCCCCCCCAAATGTCGGTGATTCTGGTTAATTTCAGAGTTCTGGCTCCCCCCTGCCTGCGCCTGGTTGTTCGCCCCCCGGCCAGCCCCAGCCCCAGCCCCCCAGTCCGGCAGCAGCAGCGTCCTGACTGAAGTCGTTAAAATATTCAGGCCTGTTCAGGGGGCGACAACTGCAGAGGTCAAATTGTCTGCGAGATTTGCGTCTCCTCTCGCAGTCTCAGTCGCGGCTTTCGAGGCGCGAGCCCACATTCAGCGTTTCAGCCCCCACTCCCCCCCAGTGAGGGCAAGGCAGCCTGACGCAGGGATTCAGGGAAGGGAAAGGGAAGGGAAGGGAAGGGAAGGGACTCCACTAACACATGAAAACGCAGGCAGGGCGGCGCCTCTCCCTGAAAGAGAAGGTGCGTGGGGCAGCAGATTCACAAATCTTTCTTTTGCAGTTTGCGGAACATGCAGGAACGTGGTCGAACGTAACGATTGGGAGCCCTGCATTGTATACATCTTCGCAGCACTGTACTGTACAGGAACAGTAGTACAGTACTGTACAGTGCACCGTCCTTCCCAATGGCCTTCAATAAGTACTAGACCCAATTAATCTGCAGTGAATCTAATAGCTGCTCCTGCTGCTACTACTGCTGCTGCTCCAGGTCGGGCGCTGTTTGGGTGCCCCTGCCGCAGGCTGGACCTCTTTGAATGCTACCCTTACCAGACAGAGACCAGAATACCCSCAACGCGCGTACGACTGACTGGTGCGCGCGGGAACAAGACCTGGGGTGGCCCATGTCGTCGTCATTCATGAGTCACGACCGCTCGGCCTTGGGACAACGAAGGAAGGCGGCCTTGTGCAGATTGGCATGTTACAATCATGAGCTGGGTTTATTGTTTCTGCTTGGCTGACATGTGCACCCACCTGCGCTTCATTAATTAATTCCTCAGATTGGATTGTAGGATTATGCTTCCGTAGCTTGACGACTGTCCTGGCTCCAATTTCATTACTCCTTATCATGTAACTGTATTGACCGCGTAATAACAATGCGAAAGTCTCGGTTCCTCTAACCAACCGAATGCATGTACAGTACAGATTCATTCTCTCCTCCCCCCCCCCCACCACCACTTGACTTGCGCAGTTGTCTTCTAGATAGCGAGGACGTGTCCTCCTTTCCTACATGAGCTGTAATGAATGGTTCGCAATAAGTATACCTGAAATTGGTTGGCGCAATATCAGCTATTGCGTTGCTGTACTGTTTCGTTACAGAGAGGTGGCTTTCCAAGTGAGAGTGTTGTAGGATTCTTAAGGTTTAGAGGAATTCAAGTGTTTTACTCTTGGTTTGAAGACTTTTTATTTTTATTTTGAAACAAGTGAAACGGGATTTCATTGCAAGGAGGAGAAAACAAACCGCCAGCCACAGGTGGCCTGGCGGGTTTGAAGACTTTTCAGTTGCCGATCGATAGACTGGTCGGTGCAAATATTGGATACCTGGTGTAAAGAATTTAGGATATGTACAGTACATTGCAACAACAATTGTTCAAATAGTAGTAATCAAACGTGCACCTCGAGTCTTTAACCGCGTCTTTAGGAACCCACGAATGCCGGGGTGATACATACTCTTGGTGAAAATGACAGCTACATTTGTGTTCAAGAATGAATGAAAAATCAACATAATTTCAGCATTGCAAGGGGGTATCATAAGCCACCCTCAAATCTTCACACTGGAAGCTTAGACATTCAAATCCAGTCTCGTGACCGGCTTAAAATTGAACGTACCCAAACTGAACAATCAATATCATATAAATAGATAAAAGAGTCGTTCTACATAAAAGAGTCTATTCTACACTCAAAGGAATTATTGGAGGGTCATTCCACTGTGCATATCCTAGTTGCGGATATTCTAACTACTCCTCCCAGTCCATTAAATATCGGAATTGGAGGATTTAGTCCTGCTGACGTACTGAAGCAGTTCTGCCATTTCAGAGCAGAATAATCGCACATTGCTGGAGAAGATTCTGGTGCATTGTGGAGACTAATTGAACCAATCGCTCCCGAAAAACCGAAGTGCCAAAGTCTTCTTCTTCTTCTTCTTCGATTCGGAGCTCTGCCAGCAACACAAAAATACCATAAACATCGATTACTTAAAGAGGTGTGGTGTGTTATACCAAAAACCTTAAATGAAATACGAATTTTCAGACTGAAGACCATGAAAGAGAAGAATCCAAAACACATATACGAAAATGTGAACTTTGAAGGTGATTTCTTCGATGCCAATTTCCAGAAGAGTGCAAAACAGAAATACAGAAAACGGAGTTACAAAGTGGGATCCAAACAGACTTCATTGAAAAAATAATACTCCGCTTCATCTTTTTACCGAACGCTGCAATCAACAACGAGAATTCTGAGCTTCTCCGCAGCAGGAATTGCTCAGCTCAATCACCTGCAAGAAGCCAAGAAATTCTACGACATGAACAGCTGAACGCCAAGCAAGCAAGATTCCGAAGTGCCGTAAAATTACTAAATGACATCAACTGGAAGGGAGCGACAACGGGAAAGGGCACGCCAGAACACATCCAAGCTCAATACTGCATGAACGCATTCCGGCGTGCTCTCTCTCGTTGTCACCCTCTAACAAAGGTTAATCCATAAAATTTATACCAACATTGAGCTGGATCGGAAAATCAACATTCTCGTCAACCATCAAATGAAATCCCCTGCCAGCAGCCAAACTCATGAGCTCCAAAAAAACCAAACCACAAAAACACTGCTCCGCGTCTCCCAAACACAAAAGACTCAAAAAAATGACAAACCCAGCTCACTGAAGAGCTTAAGTGTGTGTGTGTGTGTGTGTGTCGGGGGGGGGGGGGGGGGGGGGGGGGGGGGGGGGGGGGGGGGGGGGGGGGGGGGGGGGGGGGGGGGGGGGGGGGATTTACGGACACAATACAGACAGACACACAGAAAGAAAGACAGACACAATCTAAGAGAAACCGGAGTGGCATTACTATGGGACACAACTAATGTTTCACAATCAACAATAGAATTCCACGACGGCAGCCGTGTCGCAGCCACCAAGCCATTGGCCCTACGAACTGCCTGGAGTACACCAGCAAGCGATGCCAGTGAAATCAATCGAAAAGAGTCACGGGAGAGCTCTCTGAATGATGAGTGAGCGCAATCCTAAGCTTGAGAAATGAAGGCAGCTGGTGCCGCATTTTAAAGGAAAAATTGGGCGCTGAGAGAGAGAGAGAAAGAGAGAGAGACAGAGAGAGAAACAGAGAGAGATGGACCCCACTGAACGAAGACCAGGCTTGAAATTACAGCCAACCCAAAGTACAAAAAAACTTCAGTAASTTAAGTTAAGACGACTTGACTTGACTTGACTTAGGACCCATTTTGACAAATGGATTCGCAAGGGACTGAAGGAGCCACGGTTGCAAACTTGCAATGGTTGAAAAAATCTAAATGTGCCAGACGAAGGATCCTCCTTTTACCCCAAGTTTCGAGGTGACTGTGTGGAGGGGTATGTACTATGTACTGTACTGTACAGATGGCGGGGACTATCATTTGTGAGGAGCCTCATCACTTGCCATTAATTTTTCTATGGCCGTTTGATTCTCACACCTCTGATAGGCTCCACAGTTTGCATATTTTTCTTGTGATTAGCGCTGCAAAAAGGGCATCCCAAAAGTGCGTAGCAACTGAAGATAAACTTAACTTTATTTTAAGACTAACTTAGCTTCGATAGGAGAGGGGCACCGGACTTYGGAAATTCCAGGAAGACCTACTGTCTGTCTGTCTGTCTATGTACCCTGGCTTCGAGGTCATGTAATTTTTGCCCAGTGTTTTATTTTATGGATGCTAGCGCTCTCTCTCTGTCTGTCTCTCTCTCTGTCTCTCTCTCTGGATGTCTGTCTGTCCGTCTGTCTTGTCTGTCTGTAAGTAGCCTTTTTGGTTTGTTACCTGGCTATTGGTTTTGTTTTGGAGTCAAAGGTGGAGCCTATTTAGCACCGACCGGATTTAGTRACTTAAGTTACGCATCCTAAGACAATGGAGCGACAAGACTCGAGAAGAGAAGTGGGAGCGTCGTGAAGTTACGGAGGGAATCTGTCAGCCAGGGCAGCAAATTTCATTTGATCGAAAGCCTGCTGGCCCAGGTACATGGATGGCAATGATAGAAAAAATGGGAGCTGATGATGAGAACTCGATCTGGCCGGGCTTTTGAGTTCGAGGAATCTCTCGGAAGTCAGTCTGCTGAACTTCCGTCACAGACTCTGGAAAATGTTGAAAAAAGGGGAGGAGCACTGAAGGATCGTATTTGTACAGTAAATGGCACAATCTCGGAACTGGCATGGCCACCAACTGAGTCAGGGAGGGAAATTAAAGCATGAAGTAACAGGAAAAAAATTTAAACGAAGGGAAACTCGAACTTTCTTAAGTTTTGAATCATTCTGCTCAATTTGAAGAATTATGGCAACTTACTTACCATGGACGGAGCTAACATAACATTCAGTAGCAAGCATGGTCTCTACAGTGATGGTGTGGAATATGCTACATCCATTAAGCACTTCAAGCCCAAGTCTCAATCGAATTTTTCTGAGTTTATGCCTCATAATGCATCTGTAATAGTGCCAAGCACTATTACAAGACGGGAGGCCCCGTGCTTAACGTAGCGGGAAGGCCTCACACACGGGCCTCCCGTCATGAGAGGGCTCCGCCCCTCAGGCTCGGGCTCCCGCCCTCGCCTTCGAGGCAGGGCCCTCACACAATGGGAGGCCCCCGTGTGAGGGCTTCCCACTATACAACATCCATTGCATCCTCCACATGTTCAATTAGATACTGATGAAGGTTGTTGGGTGTGGTATATTCCAGACCATTTACCTTAAGCCAAGGGAGTGCCAAAGCACGCTAGTGAATGTTATGTAACTTAGTTGTTGAAACTTGAAACGGCTTGCACAAACTTATTTAAGAGCATGCAACACTTAGAGGAAGGGATTTACTTTCAGTTAGACTACACTAAAGATGATATTTAGTGTTTAGTGACATTTAGTATTTTTACCCCCCTACTAGCTACAACACTAAATCTAAACTTGTCCACAATTAGTGTTAGACTTGAATGCGCCGCCGCCTTTTTCCCTGGCTTTCCTTGCTTTCTTGCCTTTGCTGCACCATCTTCTCTTCCGACTTCATGTGGCTCCTGCAGTTTGGTTGGAATTCCTCTCCGAATTCAGTTCTTCTGAGTTCAGTTCAATTTAGCCCGAGTTGAGAGATCTTCAGCCCGAGTTCTTTAGCTCAGATCACTCGCAGAAGGATACAAACACTAAATTCAAACATGTAACTTTTTGGCAAGTCTCTCAAATCACGGTAGTTCACATTTAGTGTTTGAATTGACATTTAATGTTACTTACTTTCATAGGGTAATTGGCTTTTAGTGTATGCCTTCGTATTTAGTGTACAAGACACTAAATATCATCATTAGTGTACTTGTAACTTGATTAACACACTTGACGTTAAGGGTGATGTTTGCAATGCAAATCCGGTCTAGAAATAGGTCTAAATTCATTCCTACAACCCTCAATAACAATAGTCTTCAACGCACAGAGTGCAAACAAATCTTAATTTAGTAGAACAAAATTAGTTTTAAATTTTGTTTCAATTTCAAAACACAAATGGGGCTTTTCATTGATGTCCATTACAAACAAGTAAGCTTACACCGAACCCAATAATGCTCTTGATAACACTAAATAGTGGAATTTTGGTGAAATATGAAATCCTGCTTTAATTTCCATTCATCCACTCATCCACTCTATCATAACAATTGGTGGAACTTTTCTTGTCTTTTGGTGCTTTTTCTGCCCACCAATGGAGTATGACAAAAGGCCCTAAGTCATTCTTTTCTATAAAAACAAGCTTCTAGATTCTTGCATGGTTACAATCATAGTTTAAGGTAACTACACCTAAAATCAACCACATAAGCAATTCAATAAGGTTTCCATTGTTATACTGAAAACCTTTTTGTAGGGTCTTGTTGGTAGTCAACAAGAGGATCTAAACTCTCTTTGAATGAGTGTTTTAGACACCATATGAGATATTAAAACTATGAATATGCAAAGTGTTAATTGAAAAACATGTCTTTCTGCAACCGACCCTAGACTCTTGTGAATAGTGAGACTTGTACGTTTTAGACAAGAATCCATTATAGGGGTCGGTTTTAGAGAGGGGACAAAATTTAAGTGTAGGTGCCTTTTACGATATTCCGTTTACTTGGAAGCCTCCCCATAAGTTAAGTGGTGTTGAYAGTATGCCCGTAAGTTGTTCCAAGAAAAAGCATGATACATGACTCCTTTTTTGGAACTCCCCTTGAGCAATCACCAATAACGTTAAGGCAGCCAATGCATTGAGGAGCCTGGAATTGGGGTTCGAGTGGCCTAGAAATTGGAGCCAGGAGGGTCTTTTTCTTCCACACTAAATCTCTCATTTGGAGGAGTGAGGGAATCCAAACAACCATTCCAACAAATCGGAATTCAAAGCATGAGTTGAGTCATGCTTGTGTGCTTCCTGCCAAGCTACTTGTGGCTGSCTAGTATGTATTTTATCTTTGCAATGAAATAYCATTCCATTTGTGTCAAAAAAAAAAAAAAAAAAAAAAAGCACGAGTTGAGTTGCAGTCATTCTAAACCCTTGGAGGATGAACCCTCGTGATTGTGAAATCATCTATTTTGATAGGGTGGGAATAATTGGTTCCAAAAAAACCACAAGCACATATTCATTGAAAGTCAAACTATTGTAGAAGATCTCCACTTTTCACACAAAATTTTGAGGATGAATATTGAATAGTTGCACTTTCATCCCACATAAAAAGATTATGTCAACAATCGGACGCCAAATGTGCATGTAGATGTTAAAGGGTTAAGTTTCACTATGGTGGCTATGGTACCAATTTTGGTGGTTTGGGGTTCCAACAAATTGTTTATTTGGGTTTCCACAATCAACAAGCTTTCATAACATCCGGTAACCTTCAAAGTTCATAGGCTGTCTTTTCCTCTCTTGAGTCCTCATCCATGAAATTTATCTACAATATATTATGGAGAATTCAAGTTAGTTACTAAGAATATTGGTATGGTGGCAAAATGTTTATGGTGTGCCACATTGCTTTGTTAATGAGATAGAATGGTTAAAATCCTCATTTTTGTGTGGAGAAAATTTTTAACTCCGAAAGGGTCCAAAGTGTGTTGACTCTATCTCACAGGAATTAAAAAAAAAATTCTCACTTCAAACATTATGATCTTTCAATCCATGCGGTCAAACGGGTTGAAATTTTTTCCACACTTTGGTTTAGTTTTGTACTATTGAAGATTCAAAAAAAAGGGGTTCAATTTTCTTTTATGACTAACATACCATAAAAACACAGTTTTTGAAAATCTCTCCTTAAAAAAAACCCAATCTCTTAGAGGTTGAAATACCAAAGCTTATTTTTATACCTTATATAAACATTYTGCACCACAATGCTAAAGCTACTATCCAAGTATGGTATTCACCAATCTCTTGCCTAAGACGACTTGCCCCCATAGCTATTGATGGGTGTAAAATATTCCACATCATTTCATTCGGRTTGAAATGATGCTGAATATTTTATATCATTCTATTGGGAGGAMGGACAACCCGACCCAACGRTATGCTAGTGAATGTTGTGAAGATGCGGAACTAGATTGAAGAGTTATGATTTCATTGTTTGCAGGTGTGTAGAGAGTTTGCGTAACTATGACTATGACTATAAGCAATGTTGTAAGAGCAGCCCCACATCAACACGGTGGAGCAGCCCTCTAAATGTTTTGTACCGTTTGATCTTCTATGACAGTGGAATGTCCTCCATTGATTTCCTTCACGGTGTTGCTTCAATTCACGATGTTGCTACAGCATGTTGTTGTGGGCATGGGGCTGCTCTAAGCTCTTTGCATCGATGGTTTTGCATGCAACCTAAAAATTCGTTGACAAAGGAAATGACAAAAAAATAAAAAAAAGAGCACAAAGTCAGACTTCTAGTTACATGGAATTTAAATGCAGACCTTGTAAGTTAGTTATGAAGTGCACATGCTGCACTTTGGAACTGATTTGAGCTTCAGTTTTTCTGGAGAGATTGGGTGGCTTAGAATGTAAGTTCCAAAATAATAAGTTCCACAAATTAAATTGGAATGATTTCAGACTCATGCAGTGTCTGGCTCTTGAGATTCAATCAATACGAGGCTCTAATAAGTTAACACCCGCCATGTGGAGATGCCCGCGTCTTCAGCTGCACCTCCATCATATTGATAACTTAAGAAATTATTCTCTTGGCGTGCAAACGAAGTTACTATCCCCTGAAAAACACCAGACCCTTAAAATCCGGACAGGTGTTAGAGCAATCCCACCAGGGAGTTCCCTATCCTAAAAATTTAGGGAGAGGACCTCAAATAGAGATAGAGATACGGAACCTTCACCGCAGCAAAGCTTTTCCACGTTCTATATCCCTAAATTTTACAGAACTCGCCAAAAGTTGCGCCCCAATTCTCTATCGCAAGCCTCATTTGGAGAACTCATCAGGTCTCATCTGTATATGAGGTCCAAAAAAAAGTAGAGAAAGGGATACGGAACAGCTAGTGGGGATGCTCTTACTTACCCCCTACAAAACATTGTTTATTGCCTCGAGGGCTTCCCAGCGTGAAGGTATAACTTTATGAAGATACCTCCTTGCTTTGACTTGAGTTATATTCTAATGGCTCAAATGGGCCAAGAATTTAATGCTACAATATTCTGAGAGGGACTTCCAATTGCAATGCTAAAGAAGTCCTTGGATTTGAGGAAGCAAAAGGGCTCCTCTAGCTTTGCTTGATAATTTTAATTAAAGAACTCGAGGTGGGGGGGAGGGGAGGAGATGTCTAAAATTGCGGGTTTTGGTATGTTTTTTAACTCCTAAAGTCCCAAGGCCATTTTTCTGTCAAAAAACACTCAAAACTACCATTTTTGCTGCATTTACCCAAGGAAACAAAAAGATAATTTTTCTTAAAATCTAACCATAGGATCTTGTACTTCACTTGTCTTAGATCATGTCATAAAACTTTCATGAAGTTTGGCCGTATAGATTGAAAGATATTAGCATTCAAAATTGAAAAAAGAAAGTGTTTTTGAACACTGGCATGCAATTTTAGATGACTTTGACCACCATTTGTGAAATTTTTATGCACTATAGACTTTGAATTTAAATTTTTTTATGTTGAAGAATTGAGTTGAAAGTTTTTTTTAAAAATTCAAAAAAAAACACACTTGATTTTTATTCTTTAAAATATTGTTGAGTAGAAGTAGGTCCAAGATTGAAAGAAAAACTAAGCAGTTAGTAGCTCTAAGAGGGTCATTGCAAGAAAGGGTGTGCAAAAAGCATAGCGTTTTTTGCAGTACTAATTTTTTTTTTGAGAGTACTTTATTGAAATTAAAAAAACAATTTCTAAAAATAATGAAAAATATGTTTCATGTGAATACCTTTAAGAAGAAGGTAACCTAGGAAGGAAAACCATAGAAAAATTCTCTAAATAGGAGAACTAGTAGAAAAGTGCAAATTTCATGAAACTAATTGCTGTCACTGTAATTTCACATTTTAATTTACAGAAAATATGATTTTTATGTTTTTTAAACTGAAAATTGCTCCTTTGTAAAGAGATAATGGTGATGACATTTCACCAAAAAAATGATCTAAGAACCATCTTCAATGTTTAAAAATGGCGCGCAATGGAAGTGTTGTTTCACGGTACTCATGTGGACATAAAATAACATATTTTCAAGTTTCCTTTGGTACTAGATGCATGCTTTCCTACTATTCACATTGACCATGAAAATTTCAACTCTAGATCATTAAATTTGGGGACTCTTAACGTAGTAAAAACCCCTAAACCTCAAAGTGTGACAAATTAACAAAAATAGTTTTTTTAAATAAATTGATTTTTTTAATTTCTAAAAAATAAGGTATCTAATTACCATAAAGTTAGACATGTTTAGTAAAAATTTCATGTTCACTAGACTTGTGCTTCAAAAGTTTTAGCAAACAATAAGATAGTATACCCCCATTGGCTCATTGTGACTGGAAATAGTACCACCATTTCTTGCAATGACCCAAGATGGGATTGAAACACAATAGTACCAATGGTGAGATTGTTCTAGAAAGTAAACTTCACCTTGTCCAACAAGTTTTTTTGAAAAATTGTAAAAATTACATTTGGAAATGAATCCTACAAGTTTTTTTATATCAAGAAGATGCTTAGATTGCCATAATTTCTCATTTCTAGTCCAAATAGATTGAATCAAAGCTTTACGTTTAGACAAAAATATATCATTTCAAAAATAAAAAAATTTCAATTTAATTTTCAATTTTTGCAAAAGAAAATTTGCTAACCACCAAGTTCACTTTCGGGCTTTCTGTAGTATAGCTTTTGCTCCCAGACACCAATTGAAATAAAAATTATATTCCCACAAAGCTAATCGGATTTTCTATCTTATGACAAAGTTTCAAAAAGATTCATAAAAATCAAGGTCACAAGAACCTGCCTGAAATCCATTTGTCCTCCAAGGGGACAATGGGACTTTAAAGGCTAATTATGAAAATTGAATTTTTTTTAAAAACTTAAAATGTAGAAAACAAAAATAAAGTATCTTACCAGAGTGTGGAAACAATTTCAGCCCATTTGACCCCAAGGATTGAAAGATTATAAGGACTGAAGTGAAAAGAAAAAAAAAATCATTTTTGCTAAACAAGGGCAACAAACTTGGGGCCCTTTTGGAATAGATATTTTGAACTAAACAAACTTGAGAATTTTAACCATGTAGAAGAAAGTGATGTTAGATTTTACTGAGGAAGAATTTTAGAAGTATATATGAAGTCTAACATGCTCTAAATAACCTTGCAATGCAAGGACAATATGTGAATTGGCTATACACTAGTCATTGTTTGATTTCTTGTGCAATGAGGAAATTTTTTATATGAAATCTAAAAAACAAAAAGTTAGAGACAATCATTTGGAATATGTTAAGAAAATTTCAAGAGTTTGGACTTCATTGATTGCAAAATTATTGAACTTGAAGTTAGAAGAAAATGTTTTTCTTGAAAACACTCCAGTGAAGATAGCTAACAAAGTTTGACTCCTTTTAGAGTGTGATTTGAGGACTAGAATTTTTTTTTTTTTGTACAATTGTATGTCGTATTTTATTAATTACACACATGCCAAATTTCAAGAGTTGATGAGCTTTTTGCAAAAGATTCCCAAAGATTCTTAGATTGTCCAAGGTACCTAAAAAGTTCAGGGCACCCAGATCTCAATGTGACCAAAGTACTATTTGAAAGGGGAATGGGTGACCTTGTAAACATGTCTCCTCATTAGGAGAAATATGAGGTCTCCAAAAGGCTCTGAGTTCTAAAAGGCCGCGCTGCTATTATGGATTTTTTTTTTTTTTTGAAATCCTGCATGGCACTACTAGTGCCATGTCAGATTCTCAATAAAAAAAATATTTTATTTTATTTATTTATTTATATTTATGATTTTAATTTTTTTTTAATTTAAAAAAAATTTAAAAAAACTAAAAAACTAAAAAAAAATTCTGTAATGTCACAGGGCCTTGCGGTTGATTTGTTCTAACAACCTTTTGGAGGGCTCATACTTCTCCTAATGCATTTGACTATTGTAGTGATAATCCTATCACTTAAGATTTTCATCCTAATCTTTGGTTGTTTTTTGTAGTTGGTTGTTTTTTTAATGGGTTTTTTTTGTTGACTATTTTGTTTATTTTTATTTTTTTATGTTCACTATTTTTTTACTTTATGTGTTTTGGTMAAATTTCGCAATCATGCTAGCTTTGATCGTTTCTTTTTTTGGTTTGGTCATGTATATAATTTTCATTGAATATGCCTAATTTATTTTTAGTTGGTGGTTGACTGTAGTTCTAAATGAACCACAAGGTAAAAAGAGTTTATGGTGTGGAGAAAGAAAAGTAGTCTAAAATGTTATCCAATCATAGAGACATAGTGCATTCAACCACCAACCAAATAGTGGAGTCAAAGTGGAATTATAGAGAAGTCTTATTGCAATCATGGGAAAGTCATACTACACTAATAATGCAATCTATCCTTTAAATCAGGCTGTTTGTTTGTTTTGTTTGTTTGTTTTGTTTGTTTTGTTTGTTTTGTTTTGTTTTGTTTTGTTTTGTTTTGTTTTTTTGTTACGTTGAGATCTCCCGGATTGTGCGTCCCCCGGTAGCGTGCTTGGTACCGTCGGAAAGCCTTCGGTGAGGAGAGGTGCACGGGCTTGGTTTCGTGGAGTTCCGACCTACGGGCTGAAAGTTATTAATTTTTGAGTTATTTTTGGTTTTCAAAAATCAGAAGATTACTTTTACTTTAATTTTGCCTGTAGCAATGGCACAGTGCACACTAGTCATAGTGAAATCATCACTATAAAAATTCGTGTTTTAGGTGACAAATTTTAGGTGAAGGACTTTAGGCCACTGCCAATGTAACAATCCATGTTTTTATGTTAATAATAATGTCCAACTTTACCTAACATCTTGATGTTACCTTGTTACTTTGGATGCCACCTAAAATCTATCACCCAAAACACGAGGTTCTTAAAGTGCAAATTGCAGTACATAAATCATAGAAATCATAATGCCAATAATAGAGAAATCATAGAAATCATTGTGGAATCATTGAAATATATTGCTATCATCACCTAGTAATAAAATTTAAAATGATTCAAAACAATTGTATTGAAATCCTCTTGTTTTTTATTCTTGTGTTTGATACTACGAAATAACTAATGAATGATTGTAATTAATAGTTATATACACAATTACTATTTAACCCACAATGAATGGACCAAAAAATGAGATACATTTAACTTTAGTAGTAATACTTGTAAATTTGCTTTAACACTAAAGAGCTTCGACTTCCATGTTCCAAACGATGAATGGAGGGCTTCAAGGCAATATTTAGTCCAATCAACTTTTCATTCATTCAATGTAATACTTGAATCTAGAAAAGTTATTCTTCTTTAATGACCAAATTCATGAAATTCTGGTAAATGATATTTTTGTACAAACTAGATAGCCGTCAGTAAGAATTTGAAAAAATTCAGAAAAAGATTGAGGCGTTTAGGGATTAAGGCCAAATTACTTTGTTAAAGTTTAGACTCACAAATTTAGAAGAGGAAAAAAGGGAGACATTAGCATAGCAAGTGAGTTTAGTTTTGTGAGACAACATTCCAATAAATACATTTTACTTTCTTGTAGTCCTTATACTTCTCAAGAAATTACAAGTCTTTCAAAAGTATAGTCAAACATGTTTTAACAAAAAAATTGGTCTTTGCACATTTGAGATACATTTAATTTTTGTATTACTTGAATAATAGTTTATCTATGCATTGTATGAATATCAAAATAATTTTCAAGATAGCTTGTAAAATAATGTAGGTTATGTGATTTTTTAATTGAATAATCAAGATGGTACCTTTGTAAGAATGTTATAAAAATGCAACCAACTTTGATTTATTATAGTAAGTATATATGTAATAAATTTTTTTTTGAAATGTCCTAAAAAGCATTGATTCTTAAATGGGAACTCAATTTTCATCTTAAATTGGCATGGAGAGATTCATTTGCCAATATAATGAGACATTCAATTTTGGAGATTTGGACATCATTCACCTAGTAGAAAAGAGGGTTCATACTAGCTTAGTACCAATTTGAGTCTACGGAACCTATGTCTCTTACTCTAGCTAGGTGCCTTGATGCTTCTTTTCTACTAGCATAGATGAGGCAATTCAAATTTAGAAATATAACCTTACAAATGCGAAAACTATTGTAGGGAACACAAAATAATATATTTTCTAAACATCATGATACGAATTATTAAAACCTTCCATCAGTTTTTCAAAATGGTATTCAACAAAAAAAACCATTTGTATTGGAAATTAATGAAAAGTTAGAACATACTTCATCTTGAAATGATCGTCCACAATTTTGTTGGTTTTTTTCTAAGTCAATTTCATTGATTGTCTTGTGAGAAACACAATTATGAGGGATTCCAAATTTTAGATCAATAGAATCAATGAATACATTGCATGTGTTTATTGCAACCTGAATAAAATTAGCCAAAAAGAAATATTTTTTTGACTTGCTCAAAACAACCTTAAAAAACATGACATTCAAAGTAAACAATCATTTCAGGACAGCGGGAGTAAAGCATTGAAAATGTTTTCTGAATACATGTCACATTTGGTGGTCATGTATAGATTTTTTCAAATTACAAGTGCCTTTAAAATATGTTATCTCTATACATACTGAATCTAAAGGCCTCCTTACATACTGGCCTAATGGGCAAACACAATGCTTATTCAAGCTATAAAACAAAACAAGAGCAACCAATTGTCTCGCCGAGGTGGCCAAGCGAGAAAAAAGGAGAAGAAGTTTCACCAATTTTGGTGAACAATCTTATTGGTGGAGACTAGTGAAGCTTGGCAAAATATAATACATGTGAATTTCTTGTTGTATTCCTCCCCACCCACAAGGTCCACATGAAAGTGCAAAAACTATTTTCACCTAAAGCACTCCCTGTGCAATTTTCTTGCCCACCAATACATGTAAGGAGGCCCTAAGTGGCAACTTCAATCAAGACTTTTCTACCGATTTTTTTTCTTTTTTCAGATCAATACGATTTCAAAAAAAAAAAAAAAATTCTTCATGGGTTAATGGGTTGCAAATGCTAATGATAAAAATATACCACCAATTTTTTTCCCACGCAATCTTCTTGGTGCCATGAAGAGAACTATGACGTTTAGTTAAGCTAAGGATTACGTGACATTCCTGTGTTCTAGTTATATTTTTGAGTAAACTTTCAAAAATTGCACTCTTACAAACCTCTGTAAAACTTTTAGTAGTCAGGAGTAAATAATACTCGTATCACTTGGAGTCAGAACCTTTAAATTACTCAAGAACAAAGGTTCTCTGTGGACATTTCCAACTTATCCATTTCTGCCATCGCAAACTGAATGTTCGTTGTGCAGAACGCTTTATGGATGCCACCTTTTAGATTCAAAAGGGGTCTTCATTCAATCAAGTACAATTTCTATAACATGTACTCTCAAATGAGACAATTTCATTGTTCTGGCATAGTATAAAGAGGCAGAATCACGAGTTACTGAGACTTGAGCAATGTCYATGTTGAAAACTGCACAAACGATGAATTGTTTCAAGAAATTGCTAAATATTTTGTATCAACAAAGCAGAAAAATAAACAGAAAGCGCACAGAGACCTCCATAGATAAAATTTAGAATTCTCAATGACAGAAGAGCTGTTASTGTAGCTCCTAAAAGTTGGCCATGATTGCCAATAGAACGATGACAAGTTTTACAATTTTATCCTCCAAAATCCAAGACAGAAGCGTTCAGTTAGTTGTCAAACGAACCCCGATGTGCCTGCCGAAATGGCTAAAAGTGGATATTTTCCTATGTATTGGCGTCACTCAGGAAGCTTCTACAAAGAGTAATAAAATATACCAATAGGAAGATAAAATCATACCCAACATAATTGAACGGTAGATACGGTACTTGGTTTGGAAGCTCAATTGTCGATTAGCTTCCAAAGCTGGTTGGCTTTCAAGCACTCAGGATTCAACAGCACCGAAGAAAAGTCGGAAATCAACAGGAGAGATACCTTTTTGGGTGGGGTAAGACCGAGGCAGGAATGACAGCCCTAAAACCGGGTCGTACTCAAAACAAGAGCCCGTGCTGAGAGGTATGGTTTGGTTGCTAGTACATCGGGAGTCGGGGTGTGTGATCTGCTCACTCATTCCAGTCTTGATTTGGTCCTCGAACACAACTACCATTGTTCCCATTCTTGCCACCTGTTCAGCTGCTCAGTTGAAACATCTCACCACCCTATTACTCACTACGTTTCGGTAGACTCAACCGCCAGAAATCATATCAAACCTTCTACAACAATGTCCACAGTAATTTCCACAGCAATTTCCACTCCCACACAGCACTCTCTGCTTGAAAACATACATGGCCACAGGACATATCATACAGCTGTCACAGGCATATGTTCCATGAGGTTCATGCAAAGCTAAACAAGGAAAGGTTCTACAATCTCGTACTAAGACAGCTTGAGTGCCAGAAGCCAAAACCTTTTTCAGATTCCTTGGAGAACTTGTCTTTCGCATATCCGTGAAAGCCTCCAGTGCACACCTAAAAATACATGCACAGCACACTCATAACCTACGTAATGGTGGCCCATCCTAACTACCACACATYTAAAGATTTTAGAGTAAATTGTGGGGCKACCTACAAAGTATTCTTCAGCAGTTGTGAAAAATCATGCACCCTTCACTGAAGATAGCAACTCAAAAGTCTTACATTCACTGCAGATAGCATGCATGACATTTAGTAACTGACCAGGTCCTGTAGCTTTTGGTACCTCTCACCTACTGAGCTCAAGATTGTGCACACAAAAGAATCTGGATTTCTTTTCCCGAGGGTGTCGAGGCAACAATTCAAAAATGATGTGTACTGGCAGTTATCAGTGCAGTTATAAAAAATCAACCAAAACATGGAATCGTAAGAACAACGTAACTGGTATTGCATGATATTCCCTCGACCACCTACCACTGCAAAACTATTTATGCAAGTTTGGACATTCCCAAACTCTCTCACTTTATGGATAGAATAGCAGAGGAAAGCCTTGCCGTGAGGCGCTTGTCCGCTGATTCGAGACAACTTGTACGCAAGTCATTCGTATCCCAACTTCCAAGATGCCCTTGAATTATTCAAGAGTTTGATTCAGGTCCGTCATACATTACGTCACTCCTAGTTATCGTACTGTCTAAAAAGTTCGCTTATGTCTATTATGTTAACGTCAACCAGGATTGGACAAGGCTGACTTGACACTCTATCCAGAATTGAAGGCGGTAAGTGAGACACAACGAGCTTCCAGATCATGTAATAAACACAAAATCTGAAAATGTAATGAACTGATGTAATATTTGGGTTAACATGCATACCGATGATATTATCAGAAGATGCCGTGTTGTCGACAATAACCAGACATTAAGTTGACCTTTCCGCCATAAATCAGCTCAGATTGGAATAGAAGCTTTGTCTTGCTTCCGCGGTTCAACTATCTAGAGTTCAGACCAAACCAAAGATGAAGTGCCTCATTCCTTATCCCACTTGAATCATTTCGAAGGGCATGCGCAAATTTCCAGCATGTCTAGAATGTCACCATAATATTACATCAAATACAACGGCATCACATTTCCTCTGCAAGAATAAAAATTCAGGTGAAAGCCAGTCCCCCAAAGAGACCTTGAGTGATGCTGCCATCGCAGCAACGTCAGTCTCCGAACTGGATTTGTCTTTCTGACTGGCCTTATATATTTTCGAGGTCTCCGTAGCCCTCTTTTCTTCCTGAACCAAAAGAACCACACGATTTGTAAGCAGATGCTGCTAGAGAAAKTTGAATGGCGTTAATTATAWCCGAACTACAACTTTTGGRTGCATTAATCATCTCGAACGACAACCTGCTCTTAACACTTACTGCTTACAACTCAATACTTGGAGTGGTTAGTGATAATAGCATAAATATGGAGTAATATTGCTGCCCACACAAACGACTGACTCAAAAAAAMCAAGAATAACGGTTTACGCGGCATGCAGTCACACAACCTTGGGAGGTACAAATGACGCTTCCCGCTTGCGCTTATTTTCCACAGCCTTTTCGCTCTGTTTCTCCTTTTTGGCCTCCCATTTTTTGGATGCCTTCATCTCAGCACTTAAGAAGTACTCTCCACTTTCCAATTGCAAGTCCACCTGATAATGGTATACAATAGATTTAGACACAAGAGAGAAAAAATAAACAAAAAGAGGAAAGGAAAAACAACAACAAAGTAATACATGATCAGAAAGCCACAAGTTGGAAAGTCACCTTGCTGGGTTGCTGAGGAGGTGGGAATGGAGTGTAAGTCTTCTTTTCTTTCTCTTTGGTGGTCTTCTTTGCCTTAACATTCCTCCTGCAGTAAGAAATAGATTCAATGACAAGTCTCTGCAAAATACCCGGATWATCTTATRATCACAACAACCTGCAGGAAAAAAGAACTGACACCTCAAAGAGAACACTTCTCAGGGTATGTACAGTGACRTACTTCTTGAATTTTGGCAAGAATCTCTCCCAGTTTTGATCCTTCAGCTCGGGATCCTTGGCAAGCTCCCGCTTAATCATCAAAGCCTGCTCATAAAACACAAAAATCCAGGGCAACTAACATTAAATGGCCAATGGGTAACATATAGCAATCAAAAGCAAGTACGCWAGTTTAAAATGATCAGAGTCAGCMTGCTGAGCATGATTAATGGTCCCTTGAGTACACTCTTGGATATACCTCGTGCGATTCTGCMAACAAAATATCAACGCTCGAGCCAAGAAACTTAGAAAGATGATATACTTGCCTTAATATGATATATTGGATGAATATTTTTTATGCAATCTTCAACAACTCGGCGCACAGCCTTTAGTCCTTTCCAAGGTCCCATTGCAGAAACTGTGTAACCCTGAGGCGTCGATACAGATCACATGCCACCCTTAATTAGAGAGGAATAGTAATTATAGATAGATTGATCAGCTGACAAATAATACGCAGATTAGATCTTCCACGCTAACAGCAACACTAAAACATAAGAATCTTAAAGTAATTTACTCCAGCAGTATCGTGTAAGTAAAACCCACCTGAACGAGGATGTAACAACCTGTTAGAAGTTCAAGAGCTTTCAAGGTGGCACCATTGGGACCCAGCAGCCGCTGCCTTCTCTTAACAAACCTTTCCTGGGAGCATTTACAACAATTGTAAGAAGGACAAGTAAAACATGCAGTGCAGACTGCAGAGTACGCAAAGATTACTTTAAAATCGAACAGAGATGCTCCTATAAAACACAGAMCCCCCAGAGAACTCAAGCTATCCGTATCTCCACCAAAGATGCCATGCAGAAAGAACTTCGAGATTTATAACCCAAACTTCATGCGCTAAAAAGACTTCAACAATTAAAAAAAACTAAGAACATCTTCTAAGAAACTTTCATTATGGACCAGCAAGTTTACAGCAGCAGTGAAGTACAACAGCTTGGACTGACCTTATTGCGGATAATGTTGCCTATCTTAATAATRTCACACTGCATGTCATCATCCAAGACCTTCAGTGCCTGCGATCGAAACCAAAAAAAAAAAAAAACTTAGACAGCCACGTACATTTCTAACCCTGCGTGAACACAAAATAACTTGAAGCATTAAGCCAGTCATTGAAACAAAGTATCCTACCTGAGGTGCTGGCACACTCCTTGACAGAAGCTTCATTAGATCACGAGCCTTCATTATAATAAAAGGGTCTCGAGTTTTCCTCGTTGTTGATACAGTCATGGATCCTTTCACCTACAAGACCACAGGAGCAAACTTATGAAAACATGACTCAGAAGCAGAGGACTTCAAGATTCAACTGCAAAGAATCCTATAGATTGTCATTATAAAATCGTTAGACACTSCATAGACGAATGAAAAATATTATTAACGAGCGTGCTAACTGGAATAGAATAGTACAGAGGAGATGATCCTATGCGACTCCACTAACCCCAACGCGCGAGTACCAAGTACACACAAGTCTCCCAAATTCAATGTGATAATATTATCCATGTCAACAGAATTACCAGATCTAATTCGGACTTTATTCCTTGTTCTTTCAGCGCCTGCGTAATTTGTGGCCATGCTTCACGCAAATACTTTTCTGCAGTCCCACATCGCACAATTAAAACGCACTCAAATCACAACGAAATTAGGAAGAGCATGCCACCTCAGTTTCCCACATCGCGATATTCCGTCAACACGAAATCACGGACTTGGAGCGCTGAATCTACAAATAACGTCCACTGACTCAGAAGCGCATCAAAACCTAACCCTAMTGTGTACGCAGGAATTGCACTTAATTTCGACAAGACGGTGAAAAGCTGAGCGAACCTCGGTACGCTGGAAACAAGGTGGCAAACGAGCTCTCCTCCAGCATTCCACCCGCATTGTAGGAAGGATCGAATTTCTCGAGCTTCCAATGCTGAATGTCATCTGTATCCCAGGGCTTGGGTTTGTCGTGCTTCCCTTTATGCTTCGGCTTCTTCTCAGCCATCTCGGTATCCAACTCCAAAGCCACGTCCCTCACATCCTCAGCGTCATCCATCTCGCAAGGTCGATACCTTAACCTTAAACCCTAAACCCTAGAGAGGGGCAAATGTTTTATCTTCCTTTCTCACTCGACAGGATTCTACGAGAAACAAACACAGACAGTATGCACCTTGGGCTCAAGTGAAGTAACCGGAAACAGTACACGAGATAAAACCGCGAACAATCTGCAATGCAAAAAATTTCAGAGCTTGGTGCCGTTTAGGGCTGCGCGAGGACGACACGAAGAGTCTGAATGAACTTCGCTAGATGTACTTCAGTGGATGAACTCCGTGGATGAACTCCAGCCCGAAGTTTGGCTTGTGATGGCAACCCATTTCCACTTGAGCAATTAAGGCCTAAGGTAACGTAGAACCACACATTACCAACGAGTGCCATAGCCAACCATAGATTGACTTATTTCCAACCGAGGAAATAATGGGTTTTTTTCATCTTTTCAAAGTTGGGACTACTAGTTCATGATACTTGTTCCAAAGTAGTGCAAAAAAAAGTAGGAAGTAGTGAGTGGAAAAGTAGTTTTTTGAATGATTGGGATTCGAAGAGTCTAGTGATCGGCTATGGGCCCGGAGCACTTTTTGCCATTCAAAATTCATAGTAATTTCAATTCATGCGATAAAATTACCACAGTTTTTGCAATCTTCATCATTTTTATCAACACACTTCTCAAAATATTTACCTTGCATTCCATTGCTTCAGATTCATCCAAATTCCTTATTTGGTTGGTTATAGGTGGTTCTACCTTAATATTAGATTACTAAAAATTAAATGCGTGGATGGTTTGGTATAAAGAGCCAACTAAAGTCTTCCGATAATGAACTTTAGCCAATGAGGTGGAGGCATGTGTTTCTTACGTCTTCTCGGTCTATGTCTAATGACAACCACTAAAATACACATTTTCAGTAGAATACACATTTTCACTTGGATTTGAGCCAATTTTCAATTTATTTTCCTCTAGTGAGTCTTTCTTGTGTTCTTTCACTTTACCGTATTCTATATTGAATTTGGCTTCAAATTTGTGACAATTTTCCATGTATCTTGGCACAATTTTGGAAATTTAACAAGGATGTAGTCACCATTTTCTCACTCATTTTTTGTTCTAAAATCAAAAGACTTGTTTCCATGCATATGGAACTTGGCTACCTTCAAAATGAACCATTAGATGAGAAATGAGGCCTCTAAAGGGCCGTTTTAGGCATGTTTCCCTTGTTGTTCTCCATGCAGTGATGAAACAGCTGGATGTTGGTGGAAAATAATATACAAAAAAAAAAAAAAAAAAAATTGTTTCCGAAATGCCAAAAAAAGTTTAAAATTTTTTATTTTTTTTCAAAAATAAATAAATTTGAAGTGGTAGTCACTTTGCCACGTCAGACTGTTGCTGCATAGCTTCCGGAATGCAAGAATGCAATTGGGAACTCACAGCCCTCCCTATGCCTCAAAAAACATTTAATGATAATATGCAAAGGAATACCCTTCACTTTTGCATTATAGTTTTTAATCTATGACTTGGATTGAAACCAAATTTTGTAGAGATGATAAGGACTTGGCTTTCTACAAGATCATCTTGTTAATTTTGCCTGTAAATGACTCATTTTACTTTGAGCTTCAATTCTTTGTAACATACAAAATGAAGTAAGTTAATTTCTTGATAACAATGAATATCTCTTAAGGCCTGTTCTCACTTGGCGATAGGAAGGTTAAAGGAGCAGTATTAGGTGGCACTAAAGTTGTGGGTGTCCACACTAGCTGTAGTTGTTTGTTCCCAAACCTACGTGGAGGTCTTGCTAGCATTACACTAAGCATAATGTTAATTGAAAAGGTCGTATACCACTTCCTAAAACTATGGCTTCAAACAACGCTTTTACGTAATGTTTCAATCAAAAGAAAATGAACATCTAAGAAGGTTTAGGGATGGTAATAGCGGTGTACCATAATTGTTGTCGCTAAGGCCCCGTACCAAAGACCACTATCGCAATTCTTGCGGAAACTTTCGGTTTGGCTACCAATTGTGCTTCAACAAACTTGGACATTGTTGCTACATTTTCAGAAGGGAGGAGGATGGCAACGGCCTTCAATAAATTTGGACAATGCGTCCTCCATCGCTGACGACCTCTGATCTAGCATCTCTTCGGTAAATTGAAACACCTCCTCTTCAATTGTGAATTTCATTTTTGCAATGTTCAACTCGCAATGTAGACTTCTTGGCAACCCTACTTTGCACAAGTTCAAAAGTTCTCATCCATTACAATTTGGTCACACTGTACAATCAATTTCATCTAGGAAATACAGACATTGCAAACAACCGTGCAATGCATGAGGACGGATTGCACAAGCGTTGGAATTCACATACCTTGTTAAACTCTACCTTGCACTTTGTCAAAGTCATGCTTCCGTTGTTTGCAAGCAGCCCCTATTTTTTTTTGAAAAGTGCCGAGATGGCGATCACTTAAAATTTGGTGAAGCATTTTATTTCTTCGTACATCCATCTTTTGTACCATAAAACACTTTTCAATCAAATTCATACACTTTTTCATCTAAATTTGACAATTTCATCCATATTTTAAATTGGATTGAAACTTTTCTAGTGAAAAAAGATTACTTTTTTTTGGCGAAAAATAGATTTTCACTATGAAATGGTGCTTTCTGGCTCCATTTCGCCCGTAAAGAAAGGGCTGAATTGCAAGTGTTCAAAACATTAAATTACTTCCACTTTAGTCTTTGGAAATTGTAGTCCACAATCTGAAGGCACAATCCTCGTCCCAAGCCTGTGTCGATAGCCAAGCTGAAGCAGAAGSATTATACAGGACGTGAATCCTGAGYGCATTCCTTAATTTCTTGCACTTCCGTTTGCACCAACGGATGCTCAGGTCAAATGCAAAGTGAACTCATAAAAACAATTGATTCATGAAAACAACTGATTGAAGAAGAGAATTGTGGAGAAGAAGATGGTGATAAACAAATCTCTAGAGTAAACACCCACTACTTTCAAGTATTATCTGTTGAGCTGGCACTTTTCAAATCATTTGTAAAATTCAGACCATAGTATGTTTGAACCCCTTGTCAATGAGTACCCCTGCATAATACGGCAAGTAGGATTACACAACCCTACAATGTGAAATGAACTTTTCTAAAAACCTTGCATGATTATTAAATTTTAGAACCGATGCTCCATACAACCAGGTGAGAACGTACCTTCAGGTTATTGGTTGGTTTTATTTCGGTATAAAATATAATACTTAGTACACGTTCGTAAAAAACCTTCCATCATTTTAGTAGAGGTAACATTGTTCAATACTACTTTGCTAGAAGCTTGTAATTGAAGGAAAAATGAATGCTACACAAATGGGCCATCATGTTATAAAGAATAAAGTATTGCTATTTATTCACATTTGTAACTTAGGTAAATTGCACTAATTTCGAGATGAGAAAACTAGCCTCCTAGTAACATTGTACCGAATAATTATCAAGTTGTTGTCATATAATTTTGGATAGCATGTTTGGGCCAAAAATTTCAAAATTTTATGCATCATAAATAAAGTATCTTTCATTGGCATATTTGCTTACTATTCATTTTATCTTCCCGTAAGATTACTCTGCAAGAAATATTGTTCCTTCTTTTTTAAATTTGCAGTCTTTGATTATACATGTTCGTATATGCTTTCTACGGAATTCTTACTTGGAGATCGAGTTATCTTACGTCGCAGATACTGAAGAGACATTATCACATTTACTTGAATCTAGTTGATGCACTGTCTTGATCTCTACCCGTTCTGGTGTCTAACGTTTACGGGTACTTCTTACTGAAATCAGTCATCCTGATGACGAATTTGCCATATGCTGCTCATTTATTGTGTCGCAGGTGGCATGCGCTTTGCTTTTGGCAGGGGAGACGAGTGTGCCTAAGTTTGAGGCAGCTAAGGAAGTCCTTGTTCAGATGGGAACGTACTTCCAAGTTCAGGTACGTCCTGCTGCTGACGTTTCGACTTCTTGTACTTGCAGCTTTGTGTATGCATTTGTGGAATGCCTCTGAAACTGCGTCTTAATTTTGTGTTGCAGGATGATTTTCTGGACTGCTATGGTGCCCCTGAAGTGATTGGAAAGGTATGCAATTGGTTCAAATCCTAGCCTGGCTTATGATTGGAATAGGAGGCTGTTGTTTCTAAAGACATCTGATTCGTGATCCCCTCATGAGATTCCCTAGTGACTTCGCTGTATTGGTGATTTGTATGAACGATCTCAAATTGTATCAAAGATTATTTTTGATAATCTAAGGTCCTCAGAGTAAATGCAGTTTAACTAGGGGCGGGTTTGAGGATTACTGAGAGTGTCTTCCTCACGGGTGCCCTTTCTAATTCAGTTTGAACATTTTGGATGGCTATAGATTGGAACTGACATTGAAGACACAAAGTGCTCCTGGCTGATAGTTCAAGCTCTGAAGCGTGCCAACGAATCTCAGAAAGAGATTTTGAAGGTCAGTTCGTTTTCAATGAACATTCTGTGGTAGTTCCTAGAACGAGCTTAGTAAGCTTTTATTACTTGTGTGCTCTTCAAGTGGATTTACAATGAGTTATTCCAAGAATTATAGATACTTCTGAGCCCTTCTCGATTGGATTCCCACTTCTACTCAGATAATTACACATTCATGTTTAATGCGTAACTTTCTGTTTTGTGAATCAGAAAATGGTACAGGAGAGATTTATTCAATTTTTCTTAATGAATAGATGTTTTTTAGATGAAATTTTCTTTGCTTTGGACGGAATAAAGCAGATTTGCTACTTACTATTTTACGAACTGGATTATTGTTAAGCGCTGAATATGTCTGAACAACTATGTTTTTCGTTTTTGTGTTTCAGGTTAATTATGGGAAGGCAGACTCATCCTGTGTTGCTGAGGTGAAGCGTGTGTAYAACGAACTTGAACTKCAGGTGGGCTRAGGATTTYCCATCKTTATTTGAWGCCATAGGGCATCTCGTTTCCTTTCCAAATCAYAGTACTTCGGAATATATTCTGCAAGTGATTCTCCATCTACAGTTTCTTAATCCATATTTAACTTATCAGCTACAGGCATGTCAAGTACGTGTTGACTAATTGAAGTATGTTGATCCACAGAAAGCATTTGAGGACTATGAGCGRGATAGTTATCAAAGTCTTATCTCTACTATTGAGAGTCAAAATGACCAAGCCCTACAGGTAAGCTTTATTATTTTCCCGCAGTCTCATCTTTCAATGTGTTTATATTGTGCTTTCCTTTCTAAATGTTTATCAATTTGGAATGTCCAGGMCTTTATTGTTTAGTGGAGTTACTGCAGATTTATTTCAAATTGTAAAATGTTTTGTGAGGATAATGTGCTCTTTGAACTCACCCGTGCTGATACAAATGCTTCGACACAGGTGGTCTTGAAGTCATTTTTGGCCAAAATCTACAAACGCCAAAAGTAGAGCTGATGGCTAGACTTGGAAAGGCAGCAGACGCCCTAACTCAGACCAGGTCCTTAGACTGCTACCAGCTTGTTGCGAACATTGTGAAGCCCCAGGAGTATGTGCAGGGTTTCTTATTTTCATTTTTACGTTCAAATTTGTGACACGAGGTGCATTGATTTGATTCAAAAGAGCCTTGTGTCCAAACGATTTTATATTGCAGGTCGTCTCAGAGTTGGTAGTGCTGAATTGGCCAGCCTAATTATGCAGACATTAACGTAAACTAATCTTAACCCTAGAACGACAGCCATATGACAAAAACATGGTTTTGGCACAATAATACAAAGAATTGTTGTCTCAAATTGAAAATGAATTTGATGAACAATATGCAAAAACATGGGATTTTGTAGATCCATGAAAAGACTCCAAGGGTGTGAAGGAAGCCAAATCAAGTGAAGGTAAATTTTGGGTTTGATTGTTTGGCTTGCAAGGAAAATAAAGCTTTGGTGAAGATGTGTGAATGTTTATTTGCAATGAATGGCATTTTTATAAGTGAAGAACCTTCACTTTATGATTAATCTATTTTAATTGAGCTTTTGCAATTTAGCACTTCTATTAATCCAAGTCTAGTAAACAAAAAAAAGAAATTACCATGAACTTTTGTAGTATTATTATGAGTTGGTTTGTAGACAAAAATATTATTTTGTATATCTCATAAATTTAGAAAACAAAGAGAGTAGAATTAAGTGAATATTGCATAGTTTCTTCACTTTTGATAAACTTTGAGGTTCAATATATATTGAAGTTAAAGACCATTTATGTATTGAATATATGTATTGAATATATATACATATACATATACATATATATATATAATACCTTCTAAAATCAATTGCAACTTGAATATAAGTGTTTCTTATAAGGTTCTTTTTTCAATGAGTTTATAATTTAAGCTTCTAACCATAATGTTTTTTTTAAAGATTCTTTTGTTGAAATCTCTAWTGAAGTCATAGTTGAATGGTTGTGTTTGAAATGAAAAAGTTAGTTTTAGAATTGAAATATTGAAATGAGATAGTTAGCTTAAATTTTAGATAGAGGATTTGCAGCAAGGAGTTTGGAATCCATACTTAAACGCCGGGCAGTTCACTGTGAAAATCATGAATTTTGGTATCGTGAGAATTGTAGAATCCCTTGTTGGAGTTTAGTTTTAGTTTTTGTGGAGTCATTTTGTGTGAAATTTTTCCTATTTTGGCAAGCTGTTAATGAGTTTTCATGTTTTAATTGGTGATTTTAGTAAAATAAAGTAATATAAAAGTAAAATAAAGTAATATAAAAGTAAAATAAAGTAATATAAAAGTAAAATAAAGTAATATAAAAGTAAAATAAAATAATATAAAAGTAAAATAAACTAACATAAAAGTAAAATAAAATAATATAAAAGTAAAATGATATATTATAAAAGTAAGATAAAATAATATAAAAGTAAAATAAAATTTTGAATTAAATACTGATTAAATTTTGATATATTAAAATATTCAAATGAAAGCAAAATATTGAGCTCCACCATGCAATAGTTTTATCAACGCAGATTTAGGCCTGTAAATTGATCTTTTTTGGAAATCATTTAGGTATAGGTAAAAAAGTTGATAAATTATTTTTTCTAGAATTAAGTGGCATGATTGGATAAAAAATTAAGACTATTCATAATATTTCAAATTACTTATCCAAATAGAATGAGTCAAAATTTTCTACATGAACATAAATATATTACTGCATGAAAATAAATTAAACATTTTGTTTTGAATTTATGTCTTGTGGACTTTTTTTTACTCCCACATAGGCATTTTGTGCATGGGAGGCATAAGTTTTGCTCTTACATACCAATTGAAATAAAGTTATTGTTTTTTAAAAGCTTGTATGTTCACTTATCTTCAATAAAAACAAAAAAAATGATTGACATCATTGGAACCTAAAAAAATCATAAAAAGACCACTCTATTAGTGATTTCATTTAAAGATTGTTTTGGGCAGCACACCTAGCAATATCAATAGAAGACAAAATAATAGCATTTAACTTTGATTTTATGATTTTATGATTTTTTTTCCCCAAATTGACAATTCTACATGGAGTTAGATGAGGGTTTGACCACTCTCAGTCCTTAAAAAAGACGCCCTACATATTATAAATGGGCCTACATATGATTGCATATGACAATATGAATACCTTAATAATTTTGTAGTTTTTTTGAAGTTTAGTTCAAAATTTTTTTTTGTCAATAAGTTTATTTAATTCTCATTTTAAGATGGAATTAAAACATGCCAATCCCAATGGTGAGATTTTTCTAGAAAAAAAAAATCACCTTTGTGGAACCTTTTCTTAAATTGCAAAAATTGAGCTAAAAAGGAATCCAATAAGTTATAATGCAATGATTGCTTGTAAACCAAAAAAATTCTATAACTTTCACATCACTAATCCAAATGAAAGGAGTCAAAGATTCGCATGTAATCAGGTAGACAAAATTATAATCTTTGAGAAAACATCAAAAATTTAAAAAATCAATATTTGTTATTTAGCGGGGACTACTTTTGCGACTTGGGGTGGCATATGTTTTGCTCGCTTGCACACCTTGTCTTTTCTTTAGCACAAATCATATCATGACAATCATTCACTTTTGACCAATGGTGCTACTATGTGAGCCGARGAATGCAAACTTGCGAGCATTGAGCCTACATTATCGGTACCTATAATATAGATACCACACAGTATAGAAGGTGTATATATATATCATAAACACCTATAATGTGGGTATTTGTAACATATGTACCCTATAATCATAGACGATTTCTATAGTATATATATTTATAACATAGGTGTGTAGTATTTTAGGTTCATCGACTCACACTCCTATGCTCACATAATAGCAATCCTCTTAAAATTTATAGAGGTGTTCCAAACTTCAACCTTCATCCACACTATGGCAATTTCATCCAAGATTTCTTTAATTTGAAAATTTTAGGCAATTTTATCTAAGATTTTACTATTCTTTTTTTCTAAAGGCTTTAAACAAGGCCCATCACCTTGGTGCAAATTGATGAAAAATCGCCCCCCACAAATCCTGATACAGATTCATTTGAGTACCACTATCACTTGCTATCACTTGAAAAGAGACATCCACTTCCTATCCCTTTACCTCCCAATCCGGATTGAAATAAAACAAGAATGGTGTAACATTGAGGCTCTGTCATAGGTTAATTCAAAACTAGTTGGACTTCACATCTATACTCCAATCCTAACCTTGTTGTGTAGTGTAAATGGGGTTGTAGATAGTATTTGGAAACACAAATTTCAAAACGAGAGTCGATGCCATAGTCTCTGTCCTTTGGAAAGAGCCAATAAAACACTTGGTTTTCTCTCCTCCCAAAAAATTCTATACCTTAAATAAAGTTGTTTGTTTGTTTTGTTTGTTGCGATGAAATCTTTTTGACCCTGGGGCCTTCATTTTAATTCTTTATACTCATACTTTTCAAAAGCTTTGTTTACGATGAGAGATGCACGGGCTTTGTTTTGTGGCGTTTGAACTTATGGTGTGCAAGTTATTGAATTATTGAATTTTTAATGTTAACAAATTTGAAAATTACTTTAATTTGATTTTGGTTGCGGCAATGGCCCAAGGCACATTAAGTTTTTTATATGGATACGATATGGAATATCTATAAAATACATACATACACAATATRCAAAATATGAATATCTAATATACAACTAGTATGCCATGTGCCGTTGCCAGTTGCCACAACCAAAACAAAAGTAAAAGTAATTTTCTAATTTTTGGATTCATTAAAACTTTGAAATTCAATAACTTTCACCATGTAGGTCGGAACGCCACGAAACCAAACCCGTGCACCCCTCTTTGCCGAGAGCTTTCCGATGGTACCAAGCATGCAACCGGCGGACACACAGTCCAGGAGATCTCAACGTAACAAACAAACAAACAACCTGATTTAAAGTATAGATATTGACATATGGATACATATAAGGAGAATAGCATACGGTTGTTAATCCCTTATTGATTGCACTCTAATATATTCAAAAATATAGAAATGGAGGTGTAAATAAAATATAGATATGGGGAGTAGTGAAAATATTACCCCATTTACACAAATATGGCATTCTATCACTATCCTTTTTATCCATTCAAAAGAGACAAACTCACATACACGATTTCATTTACAAGTTGGAATTACAAAATCTTGTCATCTAATAGAAAGCAAAGCTGCAAACATTGGATTGATAGTGGGATACAAGATAGGTTTTAAAACTGGTAATTAACCTACGGGTAGTCCGCAATTCCAAAATTGTGATAATTTATTGTAAAACACAACCAAGTTAAATAATTTAGCTATTAATTCCAATTAAAAGCTGTAAAATGCAATTTAATAGATCATATCCATACACTTACACCAATTGGCATATGAACCAATATTTTCAATAAAATTGGGAACATAAAATTGGAAATTCCTATTCAAATTGATTAAATATATTAAATATTTGTAATTTTCACAAGAATTTTTTTCTTGAAAATCAAAGTGTTAAACTCTAATTTTGGTTATTWTCCAAGATTTTCATTTATTTATTTACTCAAAAAAATTGAAGAGTTATTTTTTAATTTATAACTCACTTTTCAAAATGAATACATTTCTACCCTTTGAACTATAGAATATTTGCAAAGAATAGTTCAAAAAGATGTACAAATATAAGAGAATGTAAAGCATTTCAATATCTTAAAAAAATAGCATTCCACCCCTAATTCTAAGGATGAATAGTTGCTCTTATGTCCTTCACAAAAAGACGCTATTTTATTCATTAACTAGAAAACAGCATTGGTGTCGTTTATGGGTTTAAAATGTTAGGAAATTGTTACATGAATGTTAGAAGAAATAGTTTGATGAAATTGCATGTTGTGAAACAACACTACTCATGATACTTCTCAAGATAAAAATGATCCAAATCCAATTCTTTCAACAATGCAACGTTAAATTGGGTGGTTTACTTTTCTATATGAATTTTTTGCAATGGATATGGAAATTCTAACACCCATAAGCATGACTTGGTTAAATATTGTATACAAAATTAAAGAAGGTTTCAAAGCTTATTGATAGACAACTTAAAATATAATCGGTTCTTGATGCCAATGCCAGTGTATATTTTCAAATTGAGTATAAAAGTTTATTCCTTTTTGCCAAGCCTTTATGGAATTATGAATTATAGAATGCAATAAAAAAAATTATATTTTTTTAATGTTCTTTTAATGAAGATTTGTGCTTTGGATATTAAATATTGTTTAACAATATGCATACTTATATATTTAAATTTAATTAATTTGACATACTCTATTTTTGAATAATTAAACTTTACCAACAGTTTTCAACTCTTCAATGTTCAAGATCTCCAATATTCAAAATGTTTAGTAAATTTATTTTTAAAGAAGTATGTGCATTTCAAGAATGCATTTTATAAAAAATATGTATTTGATACAGTAATACTACTTAACCTAACGTCAATGTAATTTAGAATAATAGTTTCAATATATACCACAAATAAAAAAATAAAACTCTATTCTCAATAGGTACACCCCTGCAACTAAAAAAATAATCAATAAAAAACTAAATACACGTGTCATTATTTCATTCAATGTAAAACTTTTAAAACAGATTCCAAAGGAAATACATTATTTGTATTCTTCCAAAGATCCTAGACTTTTTATTGAAACAAATTCTCCCAAAGTGAAAAACTCCATAGGTGTTTTAAAATTTTATATATATATATATATATATTTTTTTTTTTTTTCTTATTGCCCAGATATTGACAATTTTTCACAATTTGTGCCTAAAATGAGCCTTGGTCCTTGAGAGGTTAAACAAATGCTTGAGTCAATCATTATCTTTGATTTTTTAGCATCCATAAGAAGGTAATTGGGCCATCAATTCTCATTTTGAAAATTCAATGGACACCTGTCCACTTAGTTTGAAATGGATCTGCTTTGGCTCTTATTCCATCCATTGCCAAAGTATGRACTTGTATTTAACAAATCTTATTACGTTATCATATTATCAACACTCTATTTAGTAGCCATCACATATCAATTTCTAAGCTCCCTTTAGTAACGCTTTCAAGAAGGAAATTGCAATACRAGCACACTACTRTCCACTCAAAAGATGCGAACACCCYCCACCTTGCAMCTTGAAGAGTTCAAAAAATTCCCCACTTTTGATGAATTTATAAAAAAAACTATGACCATTTTGTTGTCGTTGATTGGAATATGGATACWAAATACTTAAGATATATAGAGAGAGAATAAAAAAATTGAAACACAGATATGGCATAGAATACGGAATACAAACATATGAACATACACAATATAGATATGGACATACAATATACATACAAAAATCACATTATCCCATATTGTTTGCAAGGAGGATTGTCTAGAAAAAAAATACAAGTAAGGAGGTGGAGGTGGGGTGGAGGTTGAAAATATATTTAATTTTGAAAATGAACCAGATTGAATACCCATGAATGACTATATGCTCCAAAGACAAGACTACTATACTACATGAGCAAATGACAAGAATTGCTTGTTCTTTGAGATTTATGTGAAAGCTGTATGAATTGGGTTGAGAACCCTTAAATGACATTTTGTGTTCTCACTTGGTCAAACTTCATTAGTTTTCTATAGTATAACTCATCTTACAAAAATTTAATGTCTTTCTTATGTTGTAATTACATCCACAATTTGACTTATCTTTTCATATTTAAAGATATTAAAATGAATTTTATATGGTTTATTTAAATAATGACAAAAATTATTCAAATAGCCTATGAATTTTTAAGCAAAAATGGAGATGATAGTGATATTAAGCATTATGGAGAGGTTTGTATACTCCTTCAACTCACACTAGGAGAAATTTAATAGAAAAGTTCAAAAGTGGTATATTTTAAGCTTTTAAGATTCTACCCTCAAAATGTCACAAAAATTGCAATTTTAACAATTCATTCTAACAACATGTCTTCAAAGAGTTAAATCTAACTTCCTATTTGAAGTCATTTTTGAAGAGCAATCGCTTGAATTGGAAAAAATAATTATTGACACCTATATTCTTGGAACTATGTGATATTTGAAGGGAAGAATTTTGAAAACTATATACTGTACAAATGTTAGAAAATTAATACAAGAACCACAAACATTTGGAGAAATATTTATAGAAAACAAAAACAAGTTTCTTATGTATATAGGACATGTTTGCATTCATTCAGTGTTCAAAAATATTTGTTTCTTAAAGGGTTGGAAGTGGATGTACACTTGCTAAGTGACACTTATAGATCTCTTTGAGATTTCTTTATCCTTTATAACTTGTAAGTAGTGCATGATTGTAAGCAAATAACGCATATTTTAGAGCACTAGAATCTTCTTTATAATGCCAACAACCAACATTCAAGAAGTCAACATGTAAAATTTCAATCACTGAGATAGTACACTAAAGTGGAACTTCTAAGAAGTGGAACTTCTAAGAAGTGAATCTTCGGCAAAAGCGAAAAACCTCTCTAAAGTGAAATTATTCCTTTGGTCTTAGCCTAAACATGTTACCTTATGTACAAATAAGTAAAAAAAAACAAAAAAAACAAAAAAAAACAAAAAAACAAAAAAACTTTCATTGAATTTAGAATCTAGATGTCATTCTGGCAAACAAGACTTTCATTGAGGACCACAAAATTGCAATCCACTAAAAAATCTTCAAATGTCATTAATGCACAACCCTTCTCTAAAGCAATAATCTCTCTAATATAACTTATACTCCTTAAGTTCAGAGGTTATTATTCTATGAAAGTTCAATTGTATTAATAACAAGGACATACTATTCAACAACAGTTGTGGTTGTGTCTTTATAGCCGATTCATGGTATGCAAAAGTGGCATTGTTAGATTGGACATCCTAATTCGTGTGCCAACTAATTATCCACCCACACTAAATAACCATTTCCGCGTACAAGCAATGATATGCCCAGCAACAAAAGCTGTTTTGGGGGTGTCTCAACCTCATGAAAGGGGAGCTGACACATAACTTAATTTTTCCTGTTTTCGGGTAGGGGCGGCAAATTCGATCAAGGGTACTACCGTCTGCATTGGACACGTGGAGGCATTAGAGGGGATGACAATTGTCGGCTCCACTTCCCAGGCATTCCAGTTCGGCACCTACCCTGATTCAACACGTGTCATACTTCGGCTGGACAGTCCATTTGGCGACCAGCCAGTTTTGTGTACAGTACTTGTGTTGTCAGTTCCCAAAGTGTCCAAAGTCGAAATCCAAACAGTCAGTAGAATTCCTTCAGTCTCTCCTTTGCAAATCACGCTTATGATAAATTTAGATTAGAGCATAACGAATGTACAAACAGTGTACATTTGAGGAGGTCTATGGTTTTAGAGCCCTGTCATTTCAACTTCAAAAATTCATAGCTAATTCCATAAAGCTCCAAAAAATATGAAACAACTTGGGTTAGATTCCAATTCCTCTTGTCTTTCAAGGAAAATTTACTGAAAAATATTTCAAGAAGTTCACCTCCCCCAAATTCTATTTCAGCTCTTAGATGGGCACTTACCTTAAGTTACATCCTCCTCCTGCACAGTACAAGCAACTTAATATGCCATTGCCACTGTAACTTAGTCTGATTTCGAGCCAAATCACAAGGGAATTTATGGTAAACTTTGAGTGCACGCTAAATCTGAAATCAGCATTGAAATGACGTCATTTTTATGATGACATAGGCTATACAGTAATTGTTGTCCGGACGCTTTTCAAACCCATTGTGAACAATGCAGACAGAGGCGCCGAGGGGGCGGCAGAAGGCTACAAAATAAATATCTAGGTGGGCGGCATATCAACGAACTCAAGGGCAACCGGGGTTGGCAAGGGTTGGCATATAATTCACCTTTTTTTTTTTCCTTTTCTGGTACTGTTTTGACATCAGATTATGGGTGGTGATCTTTTTAGAATGGTCAGCATGGCTTGTGGGCCGATATGCCGAACGAGACCTTTCATTGTATCGTCATCGTCCACGATCTTACAATTCGTACACAAAACTGAAACTGACTTGGTTTCGAAGAGGACATCAGACTTAAGATTCTCAGCACGTAGTACTCAGGCGAACGAGACCTTAATTAATGTCATCACCGTCCTCTCCATGAATAACCCCTGCAATGAACATCAAAAACTCAAAGACAGCGATGAAGAGCACAAGTCCGAACCCTAAACCTAAACTCAGACAAACCGCAAATCCTTAGAAAAGAAAAACGGAAACTCCAACCCTGGTTGCAAACGGGAAATCCAGTCCTCCAAAGGCCCCGTTTCACTAACACACAGCGACAAATCTGCCGCATCATCACGCAGAAACAAACCCTAAAACGCCAAGTTCCCCCAACCCCCTCTCCTCTCCCACACTACACTGATCAAAGAACGCAACTTCAAAACAACACATCGATGCACAGCTTGAAGCACAGATCACAAGTGTCGGGGAGCACAGTCTAAAGAATAGAGAAGGCATTGCGGCCTGCCGCCAAAGCTTGGGACCGCTATGCAAAAGAATGCTTGAAGGTGATTAGGGTCACAGTTCATATGGGGAGATTGAGAGAAAATTAACCGTTCGATGAATGATCCAATGGTTGAGGCTTCATCGGGATTTAGGTCTGGGGATTCGTTCAACCTTGCCAGTCCTGGTGATGATTGACAACTCTGACCCTTGGATGGTCTATTGGCTCTGATCCAGACCATTGGATTTTTGCATAACAGAAGCTAAATTTGAGTAACTACTCGGTAAAGTAAAACTGTCCTGTGCCAGTGCCACAATCAAAATAAAAGTCAAAATAATTTTTTAATTTTTGGATTCTAAAAGCTTTGAAATTCAATCATTTTCACATAGAAGGTCCAACCGCCATGAAACAAATCGGGTGCACCCCTCCTCCTGAAGGGCTTTCTAATAGTACCAAGAATGTGATTGGAAAATGCATGATCCGGGAAATCTCAATGTTACAAACAAAACAACCAACCTATCTTAAGGTATGGACTAGTATGCCATGTGTATGCCATGTGCCCTTGCCACAATCAAAATGAAAGTAAAAGTAATTTTCAAATGTTTTTATCAATAAAACTTTGAAATTAAATAATTTTCACCCAGTTGATCCAAATGTCATGAAACAAAGCCTGTGCACCCTTTGTCATGAAGGGCTTTCCAATGGTATCAAAAACACCATCAAGGCTAGGATACATGGTCCAAGAGATCTCCATGTAACAAACAAAATCATCAAACAACCTATCTCAAATGGATGGAATGGATACTCAAAAGTCTTTTTATTCTTGAAAATTCCATGCTTTCGTCTAAATTTTATTTTAGATTTTCATCCGCTTTATAAATCTTTTTATTTTCTTATTTGGGGTCCAATTTCTATTGTGGGTCTAGGCACAAGTATGTAGCTAGAGGTCCTTTTCTTTTCTTCCACTTTCGCTCTTCTCTTTGGTAAATATTGATTCAATAGTTTTTTTTACTAATTGAAATTTTTTACAAAGAGGCCCTTGAAGAAAGCGGTTGCCCAAAAAATTGCCCAAATTTTGCAGAAAACATGATTTTGACACAATTATGCAAAGATTTGTAGACTCATATTCAAAAATGATTTTGATGAACAATATGCAAAACATAGGATTTGGTTGAACCATCAAAAGGAAACTAAGGGCATCAAGGAAGCTATATCAAGTTCATCAAATGTTGGCAAATTTGGATTCAATTGTTTGGCTTATAAGGAAAATAAAGCTTTGGTCAAAATATATGAATTCTTATGAGCAATGATTGGCATTTTTGAATTTAAAGAATTTTTTCTTCAAGATCAATCTATTTTGATTGAGCCACTGCCATTTAGCATTTTTGTTTGATGTACATTGAATAGACAAAAAAGAAGGAATTATTTACATCAAACTTTGTCATTACCAATGTGCAGTCCATCACCAATTTACAAAGCTGACGAAAACAGGAGAAATCTTGAGAGGAGAAATTAAATAGATCATATCATAATCTTCAAGGAAAATTATGGCCTTGGATAAAATTGATAGAGACCCACACCCAAAGCAGTTGCAATCCTAAACAAAAAACAAAGATTAAATTAATGTCATACCATTGCACCACATCAGGCCGAAGCTGTTGAGTCCTGTTGTCTTGCCTGCCATTCCAAGTGATAGAATATGTCATTTCAAACCATATGCACGTTGCAACTTCCAACTTGGAAAATTACCGACACATACTTGATATTAACGTGACTCTATTAATCTTCGGGAATGGAACAGTTCTCCCTCAGAGACAAACACTTAACATTTAGCGCAGGACCACTACCCAAATCCATGTATAAAACTAAGCTGCAAGGAACTTACATCACGTACCAAGACGAGCGATTGTAGCAAGATAGATAGCTGTTGTCAGATTGGAGAGAAAGACTAAAGAATAGGCTCCTAGTTCAAACGAGAAGTCTCGCGCTCCAGCAATGAAGACGCCGAAAACAATAATAGCCACACTATTGCATCACGACATGCACATCATAGTGTCATTATCCTGAAGATCTGGAAATACTTCCTAACTTACGACATCTAAAATTCAAAGAAATAAATAAACTCTGGAATATTACACTAATACTTGGCATCTGCTGCTCGATCAAGTGCCATAAAATTATAATAGTAAAACTGGAATGCAGAGTTCGCTGACCTCGTAATGATAGGGGTAGTATGCCTTTGACCTAAAAGGAAAAACTCCATAACCATGGTAAAGAAAACAGTTGTTCTCCGTAGAGTTGTATACATGGGCACACTCACACCTCTTATTGAAGCCATTCCCACTACCTGTCATCAATGAAACCCTTTCATAAGAAAATGGGAGAAAATGCGTTTGGAATCAAATAGTGTACCACCTTAAACCGAATCAAAAATCGATTGGAAAGGTAAACATACCATATAGAATAAGTAAGCAATTGAGAGAGGAGATGTTTCGCGAAGAACTGGTAAGGGGACAAATCGTTTAAACTTGGCCTTGTCTGGACCGTCGTCTGTAAATCTGATGATGTCCAGTTTTCGAAGCACATACAATAATGCGGTTGATACTATCATCTGGTGCATTCATAATGCAACATTAGGCATTTTGAGTTTCTTTTCCTAAACTTACGTATATAAGAACATAAAGCCGAAGCAGGTTCCGACAAGTGCAGGAATGAATGAGATGCCCCTAATTTTACACGCATGCTGCTCACATATCAAAACTATACATGATTTCTATAACCTACGTCTATATAATAGTGGTTTGCTATCGCCTTAAACTTGCCAATGCAGCTTCACCTATTCTAGAATAACGACGTTGACTAAAGGTACACACCTGTAATACCGTAATGACATTTGCACAGGGGAATTTATAACTTGATAACGCTGCTTTGTTGAACATCACCAGTAAAACTGTAACTCAACCCACAAAGCCCACGTTAATGACTTGCAGACAAGATAAGAATCGCCCAGTTCAAAGATCAGGCTCTAGGCTTCCACAATTGTCACCTCACATGGTCTACATCCCCACTTTGAAATTGCATAAGACATTCAGACACGGTGATAAAAATTTGATCTCAACATACTTGGCTCTTGTACCCAAAGAGCTCTCTACAGGCTCTAGACGTCTTCCCCCAAACACAATTCTACATATTGGTTTAAACGCTCAAAGAGAATGCTCTCTTTTCCATCTATTTTGAAAACTCCGAACGAAAAACAAGCTGTGAATGATATACCTYGCAGACAAGATTCCAMAGCAAACTCAAATCCTAWGAAACCCTTCCACTCTCCATGGATCTCTTAAATTTCGTGACTAACTCTTGGAAATTTATCAACAATCCATTGTGCATACACCGAAAATCAGTGCCCTAATTGAAGGAGCGTGGAATCCATCCGAAGGTCACGAACCGACAAATATGCGACTCTGCAAAATTAAATTATATGAAAACTGGACCTCGAACGTTCGTAAAGSTCTGTATGATTTCTCCAGAAGACAGAATTCCAACGCAAACTCAAATCCTAACACACCTTGCATTCAACACAATCTGTCGAAAYKCATAACCAGGTTTCGAATCTCTRTCAACAATCCATGGCGGATATACCGACAATCAGTGCCCTCATYAAAGAAGCTTGTACTRAAGCCTAKGCGATTTGTAGAGCCTATGCAAATACTCCTAACCTTTGAATTATCAAGTAGACAGGATTCCAATGCGAACTCAAATCMYAACAYACCTTGCACTCTCCACAATCTCTCCAAATTCGTCACCAGGTTTCGAAAATCCATCGAAAATCCACGATGAAAATACCGACAATCAGTGCCCTCATCGCAGGAGCAATTTCTAATGGCATAGACTCAAAACCCTGAATTCCATAAAAACAACACATCCAGAAACGAGTTCTCACCAGCACAGATCATGTAGGAAAGCGCCACCATGGCGCCCCGTCGGCTCATCGGCTTCGTTTGTGGCGCCGCCCCAGGCACCGAGATCGGAAGAACCGACACAGAGCTCGATTTCCCTGGTCCTTCCATCTCTCCAATCCAACTCCAAAATAATTCGTAGCACTCTCTTACATAAACTCGCAGCACTCTCTTATATAATCTCGTAGCGCTCTCTTACATAAACCCTACTTGAACCTCTCCAAAAYTACCTGAAATTGACCCACCCCATTTTCCGAAACAGACCACTCCAAAGGAAAATGAAAAATCTCAGCGACCATTAGCGAATGATCATGCTCCACARCCGCAACCCCAAATCCACTTCCGACGGTTTCTTCTCAACAACAAAATCAACAACTATCATCGCATCGTACTTTGGAAGTGATTCAGGGTCAACAAGTGAATGTAGAAACCGATGTGCAAACGAGAAAGAACCTCTGAAACTGAAAAAGAAAAGGATCAATCGTTTCACGTCGTCACGAAGACTTCCTTCATTGCAAGGAAGGAAGCAGGGAAGAAAGTGGGACACAGACAGGGAGGCTTGCTTTGACTGAATTTGACGACGACCCAGCCTTTTAAACTGAAATTACTAATCGTTACACTCATTCAGCAGTTTTCATAATTCTCGACAATGGCGAGGTTGCCACGATGTTTGCAAATCCACAATCTGCAGTGGCGATGGAGCGGCGACGGGAAACAGAACGCGGATTCAAGGCGCTGGTGCACGTGCATGCCGCCATAGCGACAAGGTGGGCTTGGTTCCTTGAATGGGGACGAACTTTCGTAGNAGCATTGTGATGTTTGAGGTTTCAAATTAAGGAAATTGATATCGATTACTTTTTCTAAGAATCACAGATTCAAGAAGAGGTCATGCCTAAACAAAAAGTGGCACCAGTTGAATTAACCCCCAAAGGCACTATTTCTTACAACGATTCAAGCATACTCAAACAACTTTAATTTATTATCAAATTACGGTATAAGAATATTTTTAATCAATCGAAGCCAACCTCATATTACTTTAGACACTCAAAGGGCTCCCATGGTTTTTAGCAAAACTTCCACAAAATAGGACTTATTGAAAAGCAGACAAAATCAACAAATTTGTAATATCTTTGTCACATCTAACTCTTAGATCTTGTAATTAACTCGTGTGTCTACTTAACCAATTTTAAAATCATAAGTGTGTGCATGATTGAGTAGACCAAAATTGGTGAATATCCATATTCATATAATTTAGTCCAAAGCTAGTCAAAAAAACTTTGCTCAAGAAAGTGACCACAGTAATCTAGAGAAAATTGCACGATGAACTAATCTTGCCAAAAAAACACTAGTGACACCATCCACTCATCTTGGTACCCTAAATCTTGAAATGCCAACTGTTTGAAATTGATTCAATTTTTAGTGTTGATGTGAAGTCGTTTGCGATTACTGATAACATTTAGGATTCTTTTTTCTTTTTTTCTAGAAAACACATTGTTTCAATTCTTCTATTGACTTCCAAAAATATAACCCATTTCAACCCCTTAAAAAGTCCATAACTACTATTTTAAGATCAATATCAAGTAAAATTGTAATATACATTATATGCTATTAACATTGTAAGAATGCTATTTTAAGAATGTATCATTGTATGATGTATTTATAACATTGTATGATGCTATTTTAAGAATACATGTTTAAATTTGTAGCTACCTGGGTATAGTGAATTATCTATAATGTGGCTTGCAATGCAAAGGTCATGCTCAAAACAACATTGTGACTTAAAGAGCAATCCACTCAATCATGCACACACACTCTTATATCTCACTTTTTGAAGAGCTATGGTTTTTTGAGGCCCAAAATTGGTTCAAAATAGCCATAGTTATTCAAAACTAGGATAAAATCTTCATCTATATTTATTCTTTAATAAATCCAACCATAGGATCCTTTAGTGAACTTGCCCAAGTACATCCTTCCAAAATATCAAAGTGGAAAATCCTCACACATTGCAATTTTCATGTGCCTAAAGTTCAAAATATAGCTAAAGGAAGCCATTCCCAATTGTGAAGTTTTGTCAATCAACATTTTTACGAAAAAACAACATGCGTTACATAACTTGCACATTTTAATCAATATGTTGGAAAACGGTTTGTGAATACATGAAAAAGATCTAACCAATTTATTTTTCATTTGTCTTTAAACAAATTAAAAATTTGAAGGTGGTGTTTGATGAAAGAAAAACCTACGTAGGTAAAATTTTTGACTAGAAATTGAGAATAATACATCTCAATAGTGGGAATATTCTAGTAAGAAATATACATATATGTATATCTATATCTATATCTATATCTATATCTATATCTATATCTATATATTTATTTATTTATTTTTAATTTCAAAATTGAGTTAAAAAAACAGCTTTAGATGTTTTTTTTACCTTCATTGCCTACAAAATAAAACTCCTCATAACTTTCAATTCATTTTTTGCGGTTGAATGGTCCGAATGTCTTTATGTGGATATCAATCTAAACAATCAACTAAACTTGATTAATCTTTTCATGGTTTGACATTCAAATATAAAATCCTTGTAACTTGTGYAATAATGATTAGAATGACATAAAACAATGCTTTCCATTTAGATAAAGATAATTAGCTTGCACCCTAAAGATTGCCATAAGGAAAATTTCAAGTTATGAAGTGAATATGGTTTTTCCAAGACTGTATAAAAAAAAACAATTTGGGCTCTTTAGTCCTATACGGGTTAAGCATCTCCAAGACCACAATGCTTAATTGAAGTAGATAATCTGAAATCTAATTTTTGAGATTTCTTGACCAAATTTCTCATGAATATTACCTCACTCATCTTTAAGACAAAACAAATAAAAACTTTCCTTGTAGATATGGATCTACACAGCATATATACATTGTGTATAATATATTATTACTTACGTTGGTTAAACTTGGAAGGATGCAAGAATATGTTTTGTGTCCTTTTGGATGGTGAAACATAGATTTTACGTATTGAAGAATGGATGTGTTTCATCCAATTTTTTTTGTAACTTCTTTGGTGCAATTCTACATATTAATTGACTCAAGTTCAAGATATTTTCAAGTTTATATATGTGAAAATTTCAGATTTTTGGAGCATGATTTGTATTTGATATAATTTTATTAATTTTCTCTTCAAAAATTCATGGTGRTATGAGATTTTCACAAAAAAAATTGAAAATTTTCTTGACATATACTATGCTCGTAATTTAATCACTGAAGACCCCCCTCACAAAAATTCACTCATAAAGAAAAAAGAAATGGAGGATACAAAGTGAAGGACGCTGCAATTTGACTATACAGTCATAGGCTCCATCCTCTTGGGGTTAATGGAATGCTTTGGGAGTTAAAAAGTTGAACATTGAGAGGGATGTTTTACGTCCAATGGATGCTAGAGAATCAATTGGTGTAGGACAAAGTGCAACTATTCATCTTCGAGATTTTGTGTGGAAAGGGAAGATTGTCTACAACACTTGGACTTCCAATGAGTACTTTAGGATTTTTTCAGGCTGCCATAAATAGTGAAATTAGGTTGCCCCTTACTAATTTCTCCTTGTAGCTAGGAGCAATGTACAAGGTAAATCAATCAAGGGGGGCTTTTTATTTTACTTGTAGCTAGGAGCAATGTACAAGGTAAATCAATCAAGCACCAAACACGGAGCTTTTTATTTTGCTTGCACCCCTGGAATGACTTGGAGTGACCGAGCAAGGGGCCAGTTCACCCCGGCCCTTCGAAGACAAAAATAAAACCTACTCCCTCAGTCCCACTAAAAGCCTCCCAAATTCTTCCCAAGACTGTAACCGAGGGAGTACGTTACTGTAGTGCAAGTTCAAGTGGCCCATGAAGTTGCATGAGTTTCTTTTGTGACGGTTGACGTCAGATATCAATTAGCTCCAGACAGAAGAGGAGAAGACATTCGAGTCATGTTGAGATATGTTCAGGAAATTAATGGAAGAGAAATCAGTCRATCAATATACCAAGCAGGGCATTGGGGGGGGTAAAAGATGGTATCTGCATTGCTGAATTATAGCAAGCCAATATCACCACTTGCTGCTTGTAATGAGTGACAAGAATCACTTACACAAGTGTCTCAATATGAGGAACCTCTGCAGGTCTCCWTAATCGGTAAAAAGGCAACTGAAGRAGSGTATCTATCTATTTGGCAAGTCAGTCAAGGCCCTGCAAGTCCTGGTGTMAAACTCTGCTGAGGCTGGTAGACTTCGACTTGTACTCAATATGGTACTCACATCCGTCCGTCAACGAACTCGCATCTCAATTTCGACGGAGGAAAGACACTAACTCCACCACCGACTATACAAAGAATTCGTTCAAATCTAAGTAACAAAAATAATACCGTAGGTTGTCTCAGCAAGTATCACGGTGCAGTCTTCTTCACAGCCTTCTTTACATCTTCGTTCAGATTTCCATCTACAGCCTCCGATGCCGTCCCAAGCTTGACTATGTCTTCCACCAAAATCTTGCCATCTGCAGTCACAAAGTAGCCAACCAAAAGACATTCAATAAGATTGTGCATAACAGGAAAAASARTTTCATAGTGATGMAATGAACTTCCAAATTTACACATWGGCAAATTTATATTGCAAGAGAAGGCGCTTCACGAAAAGAGGATGCATGGAAGCTAGACCTGAATCTTTTGCCAAACTGGCTATTAATTCATGCACAGACTCCTTATCGAGGCTGTCCTTCAAAAACACAGCTGCAGCAGCCACCTMCTCAGGAGTAACCTTCCCATCGTAATCCCTGAAAGCCAAKTACRCGGTCAYAAACTTACCCATAATCTGACAATGTGCACAGGTTCTAAACCTTAATCACCATAGAAAACTGATTGAGAATTATCCAAAATTCAATCACCGTAYTAAGAAAACGTAAGAAAGTTAYGTAGGTCACCAGAAACTGAACGGAAGGAACATGTACCTGTCTAAGATTCTCCAACGATCCCCAATCTTTAGATCAACATCATCCAGTTCCTTTTCCAGCTTGTGAAGCATGGCATCCACCTGAAAAAYAGAGGTACAATATGTGAAACAGAGCACTTGCATAGAGAAGTGGGTGCTCTTATGAGAGCTCCAACCCGCTACCACCAACCAGTTCATTCCTATCACGAATTATAACAGCACGATTTACTATGTTTTCTCCCTCCCTACAAAATTAGAGTTGTTATATCCTGATGCACAAGACTGAGAGCACTAGAGGAAAGTGATCGCAATGAGAAGTTACCCTCTCGATTAAAGCAGAGGAGACGTGATCGGCTGGAGATTTCTCATCTTTCTCTCCATCTTTCTTCTCAGTAGGTCGTGTGGCATGGTAAAATGCCTTGCGAGCCTCTTCTGCACCTTCGGTACCTTCCTTCTCAACCATTTGGTTGTAGAGCTCAATCTGCAAAGATAAATAGTACGTTTGAGTGGAGGAGACAAGCAAAGAATGTCAGGATATCAACAGTCCAATCGAACAGTAAAGTAGTTCACGAGCAATAGCAAAATTGTAGAATAAAAAAAATTCAACAGTATTTATAGACTAAACACCTACCGCGGAGGCAAGGAAACTAACATAACCTTGTGACAACCTGGTAATGATTTAGACATAAAGCATAAATGAGGCTACCTCATTCTTGACGAGTCTCAGGAATTCTCCTCGTTCCTTACTGACAGACTGCAACACAACAAGAGCACCACAGGTTCAGAAAAAGACGACAAATTTGTGACAAGAATCCTCTACTCRAAGAAATCGTAAGACGAGTSAGACAAGGGCAACCCAAAAGACTCAATACGGAAGGTCAGTCCTGTAACTTCAGCAGTCCCTGCAAAACAATGACAAGCTATAATACTAAATAAACTACCAATCGAAGCATGCCAAATAAAAATAAGCCCACGAATCCCAACTATCGAAGTAATGAGAATAACTAGCAAACAAATAAGGAGATGTAGCCAAAGAGTGACAGGAACTCACCGATGCTGATGCCAACACAGCCAGGGCCCCACTGAGCTTGCAAAGCTCTTCCCTCTTGTCAGAGGTTTTAGTTTGMGCAAGTTGCTGAGCYTCACGAGCGGTAGCAAGCATCATCTCACGAAGAGCGTGATCCTTCTCATCACTACCAGCAGCAACTTTCTCTCGTTTTTCATTCTGGTCCACTTCACCTTTCTGCTTCTCTTCCTCGGCCTGTGAAACAACATATCCTTAGAAAATAAACTATTTTTGCCCCAATCAAAGAATTGCGAAATAAACCCAAATATAACAACTTGGTTACAAAATAATGACCGTCACCGCTGTTCTTAGTATATGGCAGGAACAGTTACCTTAATTAACTCCTCCTCTGCCTGCAGGAGCTGCAACTTGCGCCTGCGCTCTGCCAGTGCCTCTTCACCAGGATCGTTCATTTCCCCAACCGAGTCAATGACCTCATCAGGTAGTGACGAGAGTGTGGCTTGAACTGCGTCCTCAGGTCTCCTGCCCGCCACCAAGAAAGCTCTGCAATACCAAGAGTAGTTAAACCGTGAGTCCCAACTGCAGTATTAATTTAATCGATTCCAATCAGATTTTGACTGAATTGGATTCGGATAGTATCAGAGACAGTAAAGCTAGCACCGCAAGAAATTAACCAAAATGTAGCGCGATCAGATGCATTCATTTCACAGTTGACACTTAAAGGTAACGCATGACTGTCACAGTACATCAGATCGTACCTTGGCACGATTTAGTGTCCTGCCTTTCCATGTATTTCATGAACATTGTATCAATAAACGACAAATTTTTAAAGTGTTAATACTGTAATAGGTATTTGTGGAAGCAATCCTAGGCTCTCATCTATAGAGGTGAATCAAAATCTCTAAAGGGGAGTTTTAGAAAGGGGTCACAATTAGGTGCAATAATCTTAAATCTAGAACTTTACAAACAAACAAAGTGTGGCCAAAGGAGAATCTAGTCATTAGACCTTCAATTTTTTATGTTTTTTTATTTCTACCATTCCTACATGAGTTGATTTAACCCCTCAACGCCCAAGGGGCTCAAAAGTAGCCTCACCCAGTATGGCAGTCCACTTTGAAGCGCTCTAACTTTTGCATCCAATGTCCGATTTCACAACATCTACAACATGCACCCTACAATATTGTACGATTGAGATCTTCATAACTAATTGAAGGGAGGATTTTTAACACTTGCAAAGGGAGGATGCTTTCAAGCATGGTTGGACCTTGGGCGTTGAGGGGTTAACCACTTACACTAAACTCATGAAGCAATGTGAGACCAAGTTAACTAGTTAGACTATCTCAATCGTGAATAAACAAAAAATTTGATCTTTCAATATATTTGGATGTACTTCATCCATTTCTTGCAGCTTCTACAAAACATCTTGAAAGCATGTATAATTCACCTAAGACCCTAAAATTCCCTAAGCTCTTGAAAGATGAAGTAAGTTCTTTCATAATCAAGGGCATTTTGAAAAGCATGTTCCACAAAATCTAATTAATAAATAGATGTGTGTTGTAGAATATTCAAAAAGAGGATATTGAACTTAGGAACGGTTGAAGAAAATGTACTAATCAACTTTATCCATTAATAACTTTTGTATATTATATTTGAATCTTGTTTTTAGACTTCAAACAACTTCAGTTGCAATTTGTCTTCTTGTAATTAAAAACTCAAGTGCCCAACAATACAATAATGGTTGTTATGTGAAAATCATGTTTGGTCTATGGTGAAACTACCTTACACAACCCCTAGCTAATTGCCAAACTCCAAAATGACAAAACCTTTTGGCTTTAAAATAGACCAATGTGATCAATCAAATTCCCCCTATTGCATATTATTTTAAAAAAGAATTTGCAAAGAAAATTTGTTTCAAACTAAATGACATCTTTTCCAATCAATCAAATTAGAAGCTTTTCATAAGAACTAAACTATACAAGTAGAAAGAGAAACTACCAATTATGCCGCATCCTTGGCCACATCTCATCTTTGAGCTCTTATATTGAGCTCCAATATATACCTTAATGTAAACTACAACAAAATTCATATAAAAAATCTAGGTATGAAAATAAGCCCTAACTTTTCCAACCATCATATTTTTTTTAACTATGCTAGCGTGTCAAAGATGTGAGCCAATGAGCCTTGAACCCAATTGTAGGTATGTATTTACAACCATTTGAAGGTGTTTATAACATAGATGCATAAACATAGATACCTGGAAACACTAGAAGAAAACAATGTTTTTTCTGATGTCCAGCCCTTGACGTCCCGTGTCCTGAGAGACATCACTTGTCCGATGCAGACATCCGAATGTTGTGGGGTCGGACATAGCAAAAATGTGGATTTTCGCCGGATGTCAGCCACAGCATAGCTGAAATTTTGATCAGACGTATGAATGCTATCGAAAACAGGGATGTCTTTGGAGACATCACTTCTGACAAGTAGATATTCAAAAAAATGTCTTGAATGAACGTCTTTGCCACGTCATCATCTGCGGTCAATTTCATCTGAAGGTAACTAACAAAGATTTTCAATGGGCAGGAGTTAAAGGATTGCCCGGCTTGAAAAAAAGGGAACGGGCACGGTTTGGCCCTGAAATTGCTGACGTGGCATCTGACGTGGCAAGATGACGTGGAAATTATCTGAGGTGGACATCGGGAGCTGACGTGGCATGCCACGTCAACATTTTGGGTCCTCTGAAGTCAGATTTTCTGATGTCCTCCGAGATGTCATCTTGGACGTCCAAACGTTTTACGGGACATTATTTTCCAGCACACCAATGTGTGCACACGCGGCTACAGTTTCATAGTGCATGCTATTCGTGACGTTCTCTCCAACGTCAAAGTAAACAACCTAACGTCTGAAAAAGGAGGGGAGCATGTATGCAACAATGTCCACTTAGATAGGACATGACCTCTATTTTGGGGAATGGACCGTGCTACAACAAGAGCGAGGGCTTCCATGTAAGGCCTACACGTACTAATGAGGGTCAAGAACTATTGTATCTACGCGTCTGCAGCTAGGATTTCATGGGCCCTAATCCCGATTACATATAGCACAGTGCATGCATATGTTCAACGAAATATGAAACACAGTTGTGTACTAAATGTATGTAGGGAATTGCCATGACGTTGTGATTCGTTGGGTATAGGAAGATGCAATGAATTGCACGTTTCTATGAAGTGGGTGTTCATTTCTTGAGCACACCAGAAGCATTCTATAGAAACATGCCAAAAAATCCTTGGCCGTGCACAACAATGTCCACACACATGACGTCAACGACTCCCGGCTAGTGTCCACAATCACTATTTTTGTCA